>VXBD01012326.1:19642-43266 GCA_013399975.1 Indicator maculatus
ATTTACAAACAGCACAAGAACCCCCCTGGGCAAAGACCAGGGGAGCTCCTAATAGCTTCTCCCTTCCCCCTACCCCTCTGGACACAGAGGGACAAGAGAAAGAGCAGAGGGATGTTAGACTTAGCCAAAATAATGGCAAGCAGAACCCAGTTAACATCTCTCAGGGCAAAGAAGCCAAAAGAGAGAAAGATTGTTTTGTACAACTAGTTCAAGTCCATTATCTCTTCAAGGGATTGCTCATTACTTTCATTATTTTCCTTTTTAACTAATCATTATTTTCCTTTTTATACCCAATAGTGATTTATTTACATTCTACCACTTTCTGTTCAAGATCTGTGGAACGTTTTAAAGGTAGAGCCTAAAACTACCACATATGGAGTTAATGTTAGTGATGTACTCTGTCTGTACTCTGATGTTACTGTGTGGGGTCTGGCCAGGATGGAGTTAATTTTCACCATGGCAGCCCTCACAGTGCTGTGCTTTGTATTGGCAGCTTGAAAGGTGTTGATATCATACCAGTGTCCTGGCTATGCTGGGGAGTGATAGCACAACATCAAGGCTGCCTCTCCACCATTCTACCCTCACCAGCAAGCTTGCAGTGGGCAAGATCTTGTGGGGGGACACAGCCAGGTCAAGAGACTCAGAATGACCAAATGCCTATTCCATACCATATGACATGTGCAAACAAAAGCTAAGAGAAAGGATGAAGAAGGGGGAGCATTCCTATTACATTTGTCTTCTGGAGCAACCACTACATGTACTGAAGCAGTTTCACAGGGGTGGCTGAGTATCACCTGCTGATGGAAACCAGAGAATAAATATTTTGTTTTCCTTTGCTTCCACACCCAGGCTTTGCTTTTGCTTTATATAAGTTTGTGGCTTTTTCAACCTTATTTTGATCCCTCCCTGTCCTACTGGGAATGTGAATGATAGAATGGTGTGGTAGGCACCTGGCATCCATCCACAGTCAGCTCAGCACCGTTATTAAGCTAGACAAGATACAACATTTATGCTGCTTTGCATAGTGGAGAAAATGAATTTAGGTATGTTCTGTAGTTCAGATTCCTAGGATGTCGACTATACTGAAGTAAAGAAATTTATCTTGCCAAAATAATAATAATAATAACAACAACAACAACAACAATATCACAATCTGTTTTCTGCTTCTGATTTCTTTTTGAGCAATGACAATCAAAGGATGTGCTTCTGCACATCAGCTGAGCTCTAGGTAGATTATTCAAGTTCTATTTCATTTCAGAAAGCTTGTGTCAAAGATGTCAACATGGAAACTAGCTGCAAAGAGGACTGAAGAAAAAGAAATCTGTTTTGTTGCCTTGCAAGTAGAGAAAAGCTTCTGTAGCTTTTTTTTTTTCTCTCTCTTTTTTTTTTTTTCTGTTTGGTTAGTTTTAATCTATTTCTTCCTCATATTTTAGGAACACCTGAAAAAATGGCAGAGGAAATTAACACCAACAGGATAGTGTCTGGCCCTGAAACTAGGAGTACTGTGTCTGTTTTAATGCCTTTACTTCAAGAGTCAAAGGGAAAAATGTGAAAAGATGTTCCCCTTTTGCCCAACTGTGAAGTGTTTGAATGAGCCTATAATATGCTGCAGCACAGTGTCCAAAAACTGAGTAATGGCACCACCTGGACACTCAAGTCTGACTCATGTGTAAGGCATTTCTTGCTTCCATTGGAAGGAACTTATCTCTTCTAAGTACAGAAAGTACTGTTTCTAAGTCAGGAAGGGAATGACATTGCTTTGACCTATTATCCAGCTGCCCAGAGAGGAGTTCACACACAGGTCTGAGACTGTTCTCTCAACCAAAAGGAAGCTATGGATGAATTGCTCATTCATAATTCCAGCACCATTAAATCAAGCTCTTCCTCTGTGTTGTTGCTTTGTTACTCCTCAGTACCAGCAAAGAAGCCAAGTTTAGCTAAGGCTAAGAAAAACAAGATAACTTTGTGCTCCAACCTGTGCTTCAGTGAGCTTTCAATACTGATCTGTCTTATGGTAGGATCCTGAGTGGAGGAAAGATGAATAGTGTATGTGTTAAATGTTAAGGCTCATGTGTCTCCCTCAGACTGAAAGGGATCTGTACTATCTTTTCCCCTTCTGCTCTGTATTATCTACTACCTTTTTTTTCTCATGCACAAGAACTCAGGATAGAATCACTCCACATACACACACACAAAAAAAAAAAAGTACAAAGAAAGAAGAGATGTCAAATAAAAATCCACATAAAAACAAGAGTGCTCTTCTGTATTCTATGAAGAAAAATGATTTACAGGACCTCTATATGTACAACAGCAGGTCTTGACATTCACATCAAAAAGATGACCTGATCTTGTCATTTTTTTCTTTTCCCTAATGTGAGCAAAGCTCTATTCATAAGGAAGAGGTTTTAGGAACCAAGATGAAGATCTCAGGAGTACCATAAAACAGTGCAGCAAGATGTTGATGTGCTATAGTTTGCAACATTTGGACATTTAAATGGAGCACATAGTAACTTAAAAATCAAATGGAATGATGGAATTCTCTTCCTTAATACCTTTTTTCTTTTTTTTAATAATTTGTCAGTATTTGCTGAACTGTCTGGCTCAGCAAACACTGACTTTGTCTGAAACAGTCAAACTGTGGGTATTTTTTTTTTTTTTACTCATGTCTAATATCAAGTCTTACCAAAAAAAAAAAAGAAAAAAAAAGATATTTAAAGGCTGGAACACCACTTCTGTGTGGATAGACTGAGGGAGCTGTGGTTGTTCAGCCTGGAGAAGACTCCAGGGGAACCTTACAGCTGCCTTTTCAAGTTCCATTATTCAGGTTATTACCTAAATGATAAAAGATACAGAATACTGTGAATACATAACAAAGTGTGATGGTTTTAAGGCTATACCTTTAATTGTATTTCTAATGGTAACTCTGCAGTGAAATGTTTTGGAGTTTCTTTTGTCCTGTCAGAATCCTTGCCAGACATTTTCTATTTCTTTAGCCTTTTGTGGATGCAAGACATGTGCTAACATGTTCACCTCTGTACAGAGAAACATTTTTTTCCTTTTCCATATACAGGGAAAATAAATCCTTCCAGAACTGTAACAAATAAAAAGTTAAAAGAAATTCAGCAAAAAGAAATTCACCAAAAATTGTTTTAAAGAACATAGCTCCCCTGGGTGAATAAACTAAACAGGGAGACAGTGTTAAATATTTTTAATGAAAAAATTGTGGACAAATTTGTCTTATTCATTTAAAATATATATGCAACCTATCTAAGCAGTTTTGTGAGCTGGATATATATTAAATGCCCAGAAGGCAAATCAAACCCTAGGATACATCCAGAGGTGTGTGGCCAGGAGGGCAATTGAGGGGATTCTTCCCTTTTACTCTGCTCTTGTGAGACCCCCACCTCAAATACTGCATTCAGTTGTGTTGTCCTCATGATAAGAAGGACACAGAGCTGATGGAGTGAGTTCAGGAGAGGGCTGAAAAGATGATCCAAGGGCTGGGGCACCTCTGCTATGAGGGTAGGCTGAGGGAGCTGGGGGTGTTCAGCCTGGAGAAGACTCCATGGGGACCTTAGAGCTGCCGTCCAATACCTGAAGGGATCCTACAGGAAGACTGTAGAGGGACTTTTCATCAGGATATCTAGCAACAGGACAAGAGGAAATGGTTTGAAGCTGAGGGAGAGTAAGTTTAGAGTGGATCTTAGGAAGAATTTCTTCAGTATGAGGATGGTGAGACTGTGCAATAGGTTGCTCAGGGAGGTTGTGGATGCCTCTTCCCTGGGGGTGTTCAAGGCCATGTTGGATGTGGTCTTGAGCAGCTGAATCTACTTGAGAGGCATCCCTGCCCAAATTATCTTGTGTTTCCTCCTTTGTGCTGATCAACAGCAGTTTCAGACAGAATTAATTCTGTAATTAATCCTTCAGGCTTCGATGTGTGAATATTTTACATTAATCTTAACTTCTTTGTCTCATACACCATTTTGTTTCCTTATCTTCTGTTCCAAATCCCAAGATTTACAGAAATGCTGTTTCAAACTGAACTGTTACCCTCTTTCTCTCTATTTCCTTTCTCTCTCTAGATCATCATCTAGTTAAAACTGACTTTGGAGAGTTGTGCATAAGCCATTACTTCATCCATTTTCTGCCACTTAATCCTCTAATTACTTCTTCCTTCGTATCCATTCCATTCAGTTTATTACATCTGTCATACACACAACATTCTGTCTTCAACAGTTTTCCTACAAGCCATTCTTTAAGAATTTTTGTGACTTAGCTGTCAAGTCCTTGCCTCTTTCAAGTGAGTGCAGGGAGAAAGAAGTCCATTAGTTGCATTATATGGCAGGGATAAGAGTCAGACTTCAAGAAGTATTCTCATTCTAGTTCCTGCTCCTTCTCTTCCTGGTTATTGGCAGACTGGGATTGTTAGAAGACAGTGTTGAGCAGGACAGGAGAGAAGCCATAGCTCAAAAAAATATCTTCAGGGGCTCATTAGGAAGATGGAAAATCTTCCCTACAGCAGATTCAGAGTTCATCCAGATCTTTGGATTATGGAGCTTCCATCTCTCACAGAGGAATAACTTATCTGGTTTATGGGACCTGTGCACTTGTGTGAGACACAAGCTCTAAAAAGTGGGCTGCTTCACTAAGTACTTTTGCTCATGATCTTGCAGGCACTCCAAATTAAGCCTTTTTTCTCCCAGGAGGAAGCCATATGTAACTTTAAAGGGAAAAAAAAAAAACCACGAAAAAAGAAAGAAAGAAAAAAAAAAGACAAAGAACCCCCAACCCTAAAAACTAGTATGCTACTTTTACCCATTTCAAACATTAAAGCTGAGCTTTGGGATTTCTCTTTGTGTGTGTGTGTATACACACACACATATATATATATATGTGTGTATATATGTATATATACACATGCATACATGTATTATTCTTTTGCTTCTTCCTGGGGAAAAAAATTCTTCTTTTATTTCTGGATATAGTTTATCTGAGATTACAAACCCAGACTGACCTCATCTAAGAAACAAAGCTGTTGGATGTTGCTGCAAGGCCCCCATAATAATGACCAGATATTTAAGCAGCAAGCACAGATGATGCTATTTGGACTGTGCTGCCTCTGGTTACAGTAATTGCAGTCAGCTGAAATATGTCAGCTTATGCCCAACATGCCCTCTCAGTGAGAAGGTAGTGTTTCATAAAATGGGAAAGGCTCTCAGCAAAAGGAAAGGCCTCTCAAAGCTTTCAGCTGGCAACAGTGCAATACCAGAGCAGCTCGGTGTGTGTCAAGTTGTTCACTTCACTTCGCTGTCAACCAGACTACATGTCAAAAAACACTGCAGCCCTCCTCATTTGCTAGCAGATGCTATTTCCTTCCACTTCTATTCTCTGACATTGCAGCCTTAACACTTTTAGCATGGAGCCTAACTCTCTGCAAGCAGAAGCTTTAGAAACATGATACAATTATTTATTGAACAGGTAAATAGCCCAAGTTTAACCACGCCAGGTTAAAAAAAAGATCATGTGTGCATGCACAAGTGCAACCCATTCATTGGTTAACAGACCCACAAGTCTACAGCAAGGATCACAGAATCATAGAAAGGCTTAGGCTGGAAGGGATCTTAGAGATCACCTACTAAAACCTCCCCAACACAGACAGGGACACCTCTCAACTAGACTCAGCTGCTCAAGGTCTCCTCCAACTGGCCTTTAACAACCCCAGGGAGGAGGCATCCACAACCTCCCTGGGCAGCCTATTCCAGAGTCTCACCACCCTTGCACTGAAGAACTTCTTCCTAAGATCCAGTCTAAACCTACTCTCCCTCAGCTTAAAACCATTGTCCTTTGTCCTATTGCTAGGCATCCTTGTGAAAAGTCCCTCTGCAGCCTTCTGTAGGATCCCTTAGGGTACTGGAAGGCAGCTCTAAGGTCCCCCTGGAGTCTTCTCCAGGCTGAACACCCCCAGCTCCCCCAGTCTATCCTCATAACAGAGCTGTTCCAGCCCTTGAATCATCTTTGTGGCCCTCCTCTGGACTCACTTCAACAGCTCTGTGTCCTTCTTCTGCTGAGCACACCAGAACTGGATGGTGGGGTCTCAGAAGAGCAGACTAAAGGGGCAGAATCCCCTCTCTTGCCCTGCTGGCCACACTCCTCTTGATGCAGCCTATCCACCTGATGTCCAAGGTGCTGGCATCACATAGAAATCTTTGGGTTAGCTGACTGAGACATAAAAACTCATGTAGGCAGACAAATTGCTCCATTGCAGAGGAGGCTTTGTGTGAATTGTTAATTTGAGTCCACAGACTCTACTGTGCTTATGATAGATTAGTTTGAGGCAGGTGTATAGACAGGCAAGTATGCTGGGCATGAATCTCTCTCAGTGTACCTGTTCTGGTACAGTATTTGAGCAGGATAATGTTGGCCTCTCAGAACAGTACATTGCTTATTTGTGTTGTAATAAATGTACTTACCTGAGCTCACTGAGGAATTTTTTACTTTTTTCTGCAAGTAGATTTAGATTGGCACACTTGGAAATGTTTCTCTCCCCACCTTAACTGTGTGCTATGGAAGAGATCTAGCTCATACTTGTTGCCAGTGGTGTCTGAGGTGTGAGTGAACACTCATGTTCAGCTTTTTTTTTTTTCAACAAATGTAAGAAAAACTCTTAGGCTACTTGCTCAGCAGATTCAAGCAATTCAGGAACAACAGTTTAGACCATTAAAGGCTATCACTGCCAGTTCAGTTCAACATGCCCTGCTACAAGCAGCTGGCACTAAGCATCATCATGTCCTGACTGACAGTCTAAATAGAATATGCAGCACTGAGCCACATTATAAAGAAAAATTCTTTCATATAAAGGAAATCTTAATCAGGATAACAGAATCCAGCCTGCAAATGTGTCAATATTTCCATATGAATAGTATTTGGCTATTGTCAACTGAGGCTTTACATTTGGTAAGAGAAACAACTATTTGCATTTCAAAATGAGGATGTGAAAGTAATGTTCTGAACAGAAGATACAGAAACTTGGATTAATGAGGAGTTCTAGCACTGACATACCCTATGACTTTATATAAGGCATTTCACTTCAGTGTCTAGAGGTAAAGCACAGTTAAAGGTGTTTTCCATTCTATGAATTGAAAGAACTGTATGATAGTGAAGTGTTATTACATGTACATGGTCTTTTAGGATGTATAATAATGACTACATAAGCTTTACTCACCTTTGATAGCTGATGTCTCAGTGACAAATCGAAGGAAAGTGTTTGGAAATAAAGATTTAGGAGGAAAAGTAATTCCAGTCACAGCAAGCAAGGAAGTAAATTAGTATTCAAGTCGAAACTAAGCCAAATATATAAGATTCTAGTTTCAAAGTGCAATATCTATTAAGCAGCAGCTATGATAAATCAAGGCAACACACATATTTGTTGCAGAACTTCTGTCATATTTTGAGTAACCTTTAGTCCAAAGAGCAAAAGTGCACAATTCTATTCACTCTCATGCCACACAAGCAGAGGGATGCAGGCATGCATTCATACATACACCAATCTAGGCTCTCAGTTAATTTCTTATAGCCTTAAGAAAATCCTCTTCTCTTTAGTCTAATTTTTCTTTTCTTTCCTTTTTTTTTTTTTAATGAAAGAACATTGATTAACATTTCTAGTGGAAAATCACACAGACTTAGCTGCTTGTGAGGAAAACACTGTAACCGATATCTTTGTCAAGTTCTCTCTGCTGCTGCTGCTGCTTCAGCTGTCAAAGTCAGTGGTGCACTGCAGCACTGAAGGTAATTTCCATTTAGTGGTAAAAACTGTTTTGCTCAATTTTTTTTTCTTTTTTTCTTTTTTTTTTTTTTTTTGGCTTCTTTGTCTTTCGCCTTCTTTGTCTTTCTGCTTGCCCCCTATCCATCTAACACCACTCAGATGTCACTGACACACTCACATTTACCACACCCCAGTGATTCCTATCCACCTCCATGACATGCCTGTAGCACAAATGCTGATGATGCATTATGTGTCCAGCACTTTTTGTCGCAGAGACATTCCTCAACAAAGTACAGCCTAGGGGCAGCTGCTGGTTCACAGCCACTCTCTTATGTAGCAATTATTCAGTTCGATTACACGTTGATGATAAGCTATTAAAAAGCACTCATGCAGGACTTTTTATTTACCAACAATCATGACATTCTTTTTTTCTTCTTCTTTTTCTTTTTTTTTTTTCCCTCCTGCTGTCATCTACAAATCTAATTGAAGACTGAAAACAAAAGAAGCATAAATAAATCTGAAAGGCTGCTGAAGTGTTTGGATTAATTAATTAATGTAAATATCACAGAATCACAGAAACATGCAGGTTGGAAAAGACCCTCAGGATCACCAAGGCCAACCCAGAACCCTACTCTACAAGGTTCACCCCTAAACCACATCCCAAAGCACCACATCTAAACCACACCCTACTCTACAAGGTTCACCCCTAAACCACATCCCAAAGCACCACATCTAAACGACCCTTAAACACAAATATATCTATATTAATCATAGTGCTTCCATAACAAAAGCTCAGAGAAAGTGAAAGAGGGAAAGAAATAAAACAAGGATACTCAAAAACTCACCTTCTCTAAATAGTATGCCTCTGTCTTTTAAAATCAGTTTAGAAATAGCATGCATAAATCTCACAGGTTTAGGTCTTATATTGATGAATTAACCAGATCTGAAAGAATCTGAAAAGAATTCTGGTGAGCAAGATGAAGCTGAAAACCAAAATAAAGCATCCCATTTATTTAGCTAGTGCCACTCAGTATGTGGTAGAGTCAGGGAAAACATCAAACAGGCTCTCTATGTTGTATAAAGACAGCAGTCGGAACTGGCTCCCTTGATTTATTGCTGTGTGAACTAAAATAAATGCCAATTTTCGACTTCTTAGAGACTTCTATGCCTTTAAAATGGGACTGAAAGGACGAGGAAGGAAAATGGTGCAGGACTATAAAATGATCTCGTACTAAGAGCTGTCTATATTACAGATGTGAGAGAAAGTGAGAGCAATAACACAGACAGAATCTTAGCAATATAGTAAAAAAAATAAAGTGTTAAAAGATGCTAAAAACCTCAAACTAAACAGAAAAAAAAATCCACAAAAAAACCCCAACTTAACCACCACCCAAACCCAGTAAAATCTGCAAGTGATTCAGAACTTAAGGCTTCATCTTCAACATGTGGAACTGCTGGATTTGGACAAAGAATGTAACACTCATAAGCCTATCACAGAATTACAGATGTTTTATGTAACAAATAAAATGCCTTGTTTGTGTAACCTGTAACACATTGGCTTGGTTTAATTATGTCTTTTAGATAAGAACTGTAAGTCTAAGTCCTGGGTTTAGGCTAAAAGCTCCCAGACATATGTGTTGAATAACACATGTGGTAAAATACATCAGTTGGTGGAGAGTTGATTCTTCTGTGGTGAAATCCCATGACTCCTAAAAGCGAAATGTGGGAAAAACTATGCCACATAGTCAATGGACTTCTTGGGATGGCAAAGCAGGATAATTGCAACAGCCATAGTAATCACAGAATCACGGAATGGATTTGCTTTGGAAAGGACCTGAAAGATCATCTAGTTCCAACTCACTTGCAGGGACAGCTTTCATTAGACCAGGTTGCTCAAAGCCCATCCAGACTGGTCTTGAACACTTCCAGTGAGGGGGGCATTCACAACTTCTCTAGGAAGCTAATAATACTAGCAATAACAAGAGCAACAACACAACCACCATAATAAGCATAATAATAATAACAATAATAATGATAGTAGTAGTAGTAGTAAGAATAATTGCAGGAATGCAATTTGAATTAGTAAAAACCATTAGAAGTTAAAGCATCTTAGCTCGGTAAAAGTACAAGTCAGTTCTTTCATAATTCCAGTTTTATGCATAGAATCACAGAATCACAGAATCATAGAATCATGGAATCACAGAATCATAGAATCATGGAATCACAGAATCATAGAATCATGGAATCATAGAATCATAGAATCATGGAATCACAGAATCATAGAATCATGGAATCACAGAATCATAGAATCATGGAATCATAGAATCATAGAATCCTCCAAAGCTCATCCAGTCTGACCTCCCCACAGTCAGCAGGGACATCCTCAACTAGATCAGGTTGCCCAGGGCCTCGTCAAGCCTCACCTTGAGTATCTCCAGGGAAGGGACCTCAACCACCTCCCTGGGCAACCTGTTCCAATGTTCCAGCACCCTCATAGTGAAGAACTTCTTCCTGATATCCAATCTAAATCTGCCCTTCTCTAGTTTGAAGCCATTGCTCCTTGTCCTGTCACTGCAGACCTTTGTAAACAGTCTCTCCCTATCCTTCTTGTAGCCCCCTTCAGGTACTGGGAGGTTGCTATTAGGTCTCCCTGGATCCTCCTCTTCTCCAGGCTGAACAGCCCCTCACACAACATATAAGAAGGTAGTGAAGCAAACTGGAAGCTGCAGATTGCACAAAGAAGAAAAATCCTCAAAAGTTACATTGTCAAGCTGCTCCTAAAAGTCCTCCATAATCTTGAGTCTCAGACCTATAACACAAATAGATCTTTAATTGAAGCCCACAGGTACCACCTCTTTTATGGATATTTTCAGAAGACATTGATAAAATACCCAAAGCACCTTTCAGGTAAATCATTTTGCCATCTGAAAGTCAGTAGCTGCATTGATTCTTCCTGGCTTTTTTGTTGTTGTTGTTGTTGTATCCTGATTACAAAATAGTCTAGCTGTCCTGCCAAGTGAAGAAAGAAAAACCATTACTGAAATGTCACCCTGACCCCATTCAAAGAATCAAAGACTTTTCAAAGAATCAGGTCTTGAAGTAAACCCAAAGATGATCAGCCTTTGATTAATGCAGTTTTATTGCCTCCTCTTGAAAGAGCTGGAGCCCTAGCAGAGGTAACGGACTGCTTCTGTTACTGTGCATCAGCAACATCCAGTAGCTTTGAGATGAATACTGTCAGTACAAATGAACTGGCACAAAAGCCCCATCAGCCAATTCAATGTTCTTATCTCTTTTTATACATGACTGAGATATTAACAGACAGCAGGGAGAAGGTAGATGGTCCACACAGAGTCAGATGGTGTCACAGCTGGGATGTAGGCAAGAGAGTTATTTGATATATTTACAGAATTCAGTGTCAAGCACGTTGCCAAAGTATTGGAACTTAATGGCTTGTATAAACTCGCTTGTAGATGTATTTTTATCCCACTGAGCAAATATGGATAAAAATGCATTTTATTTTTAAATTAAAGAATTTAAACAAAACAGACTTCTCTTCGAGCGTTCTGGAAGCTGCACAGAATTAAACTCAGAACAGTCTAAGTTTAGAATTATATTACCAAATTTGTTCTTTTACTTTATACTGGTGAAAATTAACAGAGGTTTTCTTAGCTGTCTGTTGTTCACCTCCTAAAATTTGTTGCTTCAGGTAGTCAGATTAATTGCAGCTTCTGATAATTTTTAAATTCATTCCTTAATTTTATTCTTTTTTAGGTGATGGTTGGTTTAAAAGTGTGATTGAATGTTTGTTTTAATAGACTGCTGGCTTCTTTGTTTCATATGATCATTTTCAGAGTAGAGATTCCTATTCACTTTGATTTATATGGTGGAGTGAATGTTACTTAATGTCAAACACTCTTTAATTCTTTCCAAAGTTATCTCTGTATAGTGGCACTCCTACTAAATAAGTCATAACCTTCAATTTTTCTGAAGCCTATATAGGAAAAAAAAGGAATATAAATATACTATATAAAAGGAATATAAATATACAATAATATACAGTATAAATATAAACACACAATATACAATATAAATATAAATATACAATCATATACAATATAAATATAAATACACAATATAAATATACAATATAAATATACAATATAAATATAAATATACAATAATATACAATATAAATATACAATACAAAAGGAAATTAAAGGACTGTTGGTCCATAAAAGGTAAATAAAATGTTACAAAAACATAAATTAAACAAATAATCACACAGAAATGAAGATTGCCATAATCAATAACAAGATGTTTATTACTGATGCACTCCTTTGAGTTCAGGTCATAGTAAAGTATATAAAAAGACTTTGGAGTATCCTGTGGATGTTTCAAAAGTATAAGCAGAAAACTCAGTAGTTGAATGGTCAACAGACTCTTTAAGGGCACATTCTTGATGATTTCTTGGTCTCTGGAGAGCCATCCAAGATCTCCAGTGTCACTTGCTTCAGCAGCTTTGCAGGCAGTGACATCTCACTGCAGTTCATAGAGATTTACACTGCTGAGCCCCTGGGGAGGGACTTCTTAGGGTGTCAGATATTGACAGGACTAGGGGAAACAGGTCCAAGCTAGAGGAGGAGACATTTAGATTAGACATTAGGAAGAAGTTCTTCACCATAAGAGTGGTGAGAGGTTGGAACAGTTTGTCCAGGGAGGTGGTGGAAGCCTCATCTCTGGAGGTGTTTAAGACCAGGCTGGATGTGGCTCTGAGCAACCTGATCGAGTGTGAGGAGTCCCTGCCCATGGCAGGGGGGTTGAAACTGGCTGATCCTTGAGGTCCCTTCCAACCCTGACAATTCTGTGATTCTCTGAGCCAACACACTTTGGAGAACTTGATAGCTCCTGTGATGAGGATGTAACAGGGAAAAAGTACAACTATTATGTTTGCATAAGAGGAGCAGGCTCTGCACCAACAGTTAGGCACAATTCACTTAACTGTAGCCTCTCACCACTGCCAATATGATCCTGTGTGGGGAGACAGAGGAATCTGAGTAAGGGAACTTTGTAGCATCATGGCTATGCAATAAAAAGTTTTCGTGTTCTAAAGATCAATTAGTCCATCTGAAATAGGACTTTCTGCTATCAGAAGGATGAGTTATAATCTCCCAGGAATTTCCATTAATATAGCTTAGCATTATGTATGATATTTCGAGCTCATCCTTGCAAAACCAGGGTTGGAATCGTGACAGCACACTTGTCAAAGAAAATGTCATCATGCTACACCATGGTGAAGTGCTTAGCTGCTTGATAAAACTCATCATCAGAGGTTTTGGAAACAGAATTCGCAAAACTCAGATATTTTAAGAGGGAACAGAACAACACAAACCAAAAGAACAGCTTACACTGTATTTTCTACCACCAACACTTCCATGTCAGACAAAATGCATACTGAAATATATAGAATATTGATCTGTATATAGCTCCACTGGGAAAAAACCTTAAAACTTAAATACATAACTTTGGCTTTATGTCATGCTGGATCAACAATGGATATCAATCTTTAGGGTAATAAAAATCAAATGAAGTGCATCCTCAGGATCCTACTCAGCTCTCTGGCTGCCAGTGACTACAGCTTATGGCAATAACCATTTTGTAAGTAAGTTTTGTGTGCAGAAACAGAATATATACATATATATTTTTTTTTTACATTCATTGCTTCAAATATTCTGGAAAATTACTTAGAAGCATAGAATGTGCATGCAATGCAACATATCTCAAGTTTGTTCCTTGTTGCTGTTTAGCTTGCTTAAAAAGAAAAAAAGGGGTTTTTTTATGTGTTTGTGTAAACTTCAGCATTTTGCAAAGGAGTAAGAATGTGAAATCTAAATGCAACTTAATACTGTGTGATACAATGTGTTGGCTTGGGCTTAAAACACAGGTTTAAAGATCTGGCCACATGTGGAAGCAAGGAAATCAGAAATTTAAGGAATGCATTTTTATTAGGATATTGAGGATGACAGAAAGAGTGAGAGAGAGAAACGTTCCCCTGCTTAGAAGAACAGCTTATCTGGAAAGGAACATGTAAGCCTTTCTGGGTGAAAAGCAGGAAAATTATTTGTATTCCTCAAGGATAACACTAAATCTACAGAAGATGCTTAAGGCAGCTGTAGTACAGCTTTGTGTAAAGTTGCAAATAATTCGAGCAGTCTGTAAAAGACAGTCAAGAAAAAGGTTGGAAAGAAATTTACACAAAGAAATTAAATATTTGAAATTTGAACAAAAGGTTAAGGAGCAGAACCAGCAGTATAAGGCTCAGCAGTGTGCCCTTGCAGATATTCTGCATTCAGCACATGTGGTGCCACTAATCCAGGGGGGAAGTAATAATGATGTCTAAAAGCATGTGAAGAAATGTTAGAGCAGGGAAGTTAGAAGTTAGAAGTGAAAGGCAGCTCAGGTAAGGTTTACAGCAGGTTAGAAAACCCAAACAAACCAAAACTACAAACAGGAACTTTTGAGTAAGATAATTTGATTTGTCTGAAATATTGTAGTAGTTTGACTAAGATAATTTGATTTGTCTGAAATATTGTAGTAGTTATAGAGAGCAATAAGGTCTCCCCTGAGCCTCCTCTTCTCCAGGCTAAACACCCCCAGCTCCCTCAGCCTCTCCTCACAGGGCTGTGCTCCAGACCCCTCCCCAGCTTTGTTGCCCTTCTCTGGACACATTCCAGCATCTCAAAATCTTTCTTGAATTGAGGAGCCCAGAACTGGACACAAGACTCAAGGTGTGGTCTAACCAGTGCTGAGTCCAGGGCAGAATGACTTCCCTGCTCCTGCTGGCCACACTGTTCTGATGCAGGCCAGGATCCCACTGGCCTTCTTGGCCACCCAGGCACACTGCTGGCTCATGTTCAGCCTCCTGTCAACCAGTTCCCCCAGGTCCCTCTCTGTCTGGCTGCTCTCCAACCACTCTGTCCCCAGCCTGTAGCATTGCATAGAGTTGTTGTGGCCAGTGTGTAGAACCTGGATGTGTCAAATCTCATGCCCTTGGACTCTGCCCATCTGTCCAGCCTGTCAAGGTCCCTCTGCAGAGACCTCCTACCCTCTAACAGATCAACACCTGCCCCCAGCTTGGTGTCATCTGCAAACTTACTGATGATGGACTCAATCCCCTCATCCAGATTGTCAATAAAGATATTGAATAGGATCAGGACCAACACTGATCCCTGGGGGCACCACTAGTGACTGGCTGCCAAATAACAGCCCCAGCTCCCAGTGGGTGCAGAAGGTAATGACAACATCAATGGACTCACAAATGTAGTTCTTTCACTTAGACCAGAAACTGAACCCATGGACTTGGCAGCATTTAAGAATCTAGAAGCATCTGTGGTTTTTAAACTGATACAACTGACAATATAAAATTTGTGATTGAACCTCAATTTCATTCCCTCCATGCTGGTCTAACTACCTCAGGGATAGGGGAAAAACTTCAACATCACCAGTTAGCTGCTGACAGTCATTAAAAATGTGAGCTACTCTGGTCCACTTTGTGGTGAGATGAAGTCAGCTTCTTTGCAACAGCTGTGGTCTGTTACACTCTGCATTCTCTGAACTTCAGGAGCACATCATCCTTGACCATATCCTCTGAGTTTTTCTCCATCTTAGGGGTTTATGGGTCAGTTACACACAGGAGAAAAATCAAAGAACACATTATTAATCCTACAAGTGATAGTGAATAATGAAGTATCTCAGGCATCAGTGAGATATCATCTTTTGAATCTAGTTCTTAGCAGAAAACAGATATTTCTAAACATGTGAGCTATGATGGTCAGCTCCTGTGCCATCAGTTGTCATCATTAACTGGTGATGCTTTAACAGATTCTGACAGTTACAGCTACCAAATGTGCTTCAAACAGATGGATAAATGAGTCTGTGATTACTGAAGTCAAATATATCTGTATTAGAACACCAACATATGCAAATTTTGCTGTTAATGAAAAGCAAAGATTCAACATTAAAGAACCCCACTCTTTTCCATTTAAATTTATGACTGTAGTAAATGAAGCAAAACTTTGTAACCAAATTTATGTGCAATAAATTTGCATAACCATAGAGTTAGCTCCTGACTTCCTTCATGTAGTATTTTAGCACTCATATTTCATGGCTCAAATTGACAGCTGCTAAAGAAATATTGAATGTTATACAACCTACCTAAAGATAATTTAGCAAAGTGCAATTCACAGAGCAAAATGTAATTCATAGCCATGAAGAAACTAGCTTTGGTTGTCTGCAATAAAGAATGTGATTACTCGGTACTTCAGGAGGTTTTCTAAAGGTACAAGTCCTACTAGCCAGCACATTTAATAAGGTTTAATTGCTAGTACAAGAGAGAATATTCAGGTTTAGGAAGCTTAATGTCCAGGAGATTTACTTCCTTAAAGTGCAGGTATGGAACTTAATTGCTCCATTTTAAAGAATGAGTCTTTCACACTGTTTCAAGGTATCACAGTCTCACAGTATATCAGAGCTTGGAAGGGACCTCAAGAGAGCATCAGGTCCAACCCCCCTGCCACAGCAGCATCACTTAGGGTAGTCTGCACAGGAATGCATCCAGGTGGGGTTGGAAAGTCTCCAGAGGAGGAGACTCCACAACCCCCCTGGGCAGCCTGTTCCAGAGCTCTGTCACCCTCACTGGAAAGAAGTTTCTCCTCATGTTGAGCTGAAATCTTCTCTGTTCAAGTTTGAACCCATTGTTGCTTGTCTTATCACTGTGAATCATCAAAAAGAGCCTGGCCCCCTCCACTTGACAGCCACCCCTCAGCTATTGATAGACATTGATCAGATCCCCTCTCAGTCTTCTCTTTTCCAGACTAAACAGCCCCAGGGCTCTCAGTCTCTCTTCCCAGGGAGATGCTCAAGTCCCCTAAGCATCCTCCTGGCTCTCTGTGTGGTTCTCTCCAGCAGGTCTCTGTCTCTCTTGAACTGGGGAGCCCAAAACTGGACACAGTACTCCAGGTGTGGTCTCAGCAGGGCAGAGCAGAGCAGAGGGGTAGAAGAGCCGCCCCAGCCCTGCTGGCCACACTTTTCTTGATGTACCCCAGGATCCCACTGGCCCTCTTAGCCACAAGAACACATTGGTGTCCCATGGACAATTTGCCGTCCACTAGGACTCCAAGATTTTTCTCTGTGGAGCTGCTTTCCAGCAGGGCTGCTCCCAACCTCTACTGGTGCCTGTCTTTCACACTCCTGACACAGGATCTCTTGAAAAGGGAGAGGCAATAGATTAAGAAGGAAAGTTTTGTGATGTTACTGAATAATTTCTGCAACCACAGTTTCTGAGGCACAGAATTTCTAAGATGTTATAAGGAAGGATTATAGTCAAGCATCAATCAGTGAATTAACTGAAGTAGCAGCTCTTGAATGAACAAAGGTGAAGCATTGCTTCTATGAAAAGACAAGAAGCTTCAAAGAAAGCTTTGATGTTTCCTTTATTCACTGGAACCCTCAGAAATCCTGAAACTATGTATATGGGATTCTGCTAGTTCTGATCCTGTTCTAAATAGCCTTCATAGAGGAGCAGAGAGGTGTAGAAACCAGACCTCCCAATCAAGCCCTGTTAGTTCATCACAAGATACTCCACCAGAAGAGAGGCCTTGTCAAGTAGCCATTTCTCAGCTTGCTGACTAAGAAATTTTGAACTAGATTTGATAAAAAAAGCAGAAAAAAAATATTTCTTCTGTTCATTGTGTGGTGCTAATGAGGCTTAATCTAAACCACACAAGACTACTTTCAGAATATGCTTTGTCTGTCAAGAATTATGGAGATCACAGAATCAATAAAGTTGGAAAAGACCTCAAGGATCATCAAAGTCCAACCTGTCACCCAAGACCTCATGACTACTAAACCATGCCACCAAGTGCCACGTCCAATCCCCTCTTGAACACCTCCAGGGATGGTGACTCCACCACCTCCCTGGGCTCTTGAGAGCCTGAGATCTAGCTCACCCTTCTTTACCAAAGACAGTTTGAAGCCTTAGGAGACTGAACACTACACTTATAGGCTGAACTATCAAGGATGAATATCTTAGCTCTTTAGCTGGTGAAGGACTTTTTAGGGTGTCAGGTAGTGATAGGAGTAGGGGGAATGGATCCAAGCTAGAGGAGGGGAGATTCAGATTGGATATTAGGAAGTTCTTCCCCATGAGGGTGGTGAGACACTGGAACAGGTTGCCCACAGAGGTGATGGAAGCCTCATCCCTGGAATTTTTTGCAGCCAGGCTGGATGAGGCTCTGGACAGCCTGATCTAGTGGAGGGTGTCCCTGCCTGTGGCAGGAGGATTGGAACTAAGTGATCCTTGAGGTCCATTCCAACCCTGACAGTTCTGTGATTCTGTGATATCATTCTTTTAGAAAGCATTGTTTCAGTTCCTAATTCAGGGGAGGTGCTTTTAAACTATTTCTTTTTTAAGATATATTCCATTTTCTTCATATTTTGCACCAATTTTATCAAATTGATGCAATTCTGCTTCATCTTGGGTTTATAGTCTTTTATTAGAACTATGATTCTCCCTGAAAAAGCTGTTTGGGACTCAGTGCATGTAGTTCTCAATGCCCTGGTAAATATGGCAAGTGATTTAGCATCTGGCACCCGGTGTTTGAGTGATTCAGTGCAGCCTTCTCTAAGAGGACACTCACTTTCATGATTGCTTCAGTCTTGGTTTCTGCAGCTGTGCCCTCATTGTCTGCAGTTAGACACAACGAAATTCTTTCTCACCCATGAAATTTCTGGTCTTTTTATTAGATCTGAATTTTCATTCTGCTTGCTATTCCCACCTATTTTAGGAAGACAGTGCACCAAACCCCTAACATTTACCCTAAACAAATGTTGATCAACATACACCAGGAAATTTTGTGCCTTGGAATGCATGGGTTTGTTGACTTTCAAGAGTTAAATCAGATTAATACCTGTAGTTTCCTTACTCTCTGCACAGAAAGGAGATTTTGCCCCATGCTTTCTTCAGTTATGTATCCTTGCTTCATATCCAGATTAAAGACTCAGCTGTTAGATTCAAGATTGCTCTATTTTTTACATGACTCAGGTGTCAGTTAGAAAAGCATTGGATGAGTTTGAATTTACTCTGCTCTGGTGAGATCTCACCTAGAGTACTGCATCCTGTATTGAGGATATAGGAAGGACATGGATCTGATAGAGAGGGTCCAGAGGAGGGCCATGAAAATGATCAGGGGGTTGGAGCACCTCTGCTAAGAGGACAGGTTGAGGGAGCTGGGGGTGTTCAGCCTGGTGAAGAGAAAGCTCCAGGGAGACCTAATAGCAGCCTGCCAGTACCTGAGGGGGCTACAAGAAGGATGGAGAGAGATTGTTTACAAAGGCCTGCAGTGACAGGACAAGGGGAAATGGCTTCAAGCTAGAGAAGAGTAAATTTAGATTGGATGTTAGGAACAAATTCTTCACTAGGAGGGTGGAGGAACACTGGAACAGCTTGCCCAGGGCGGTGGTTGAGGCTCCATCCCTGGAGATATTCAAGGTGAGGCTCAACAAAGCTCTGGGCAGCTTGATTGAGTTGGGGATGTCCCTGCTGACTATGGGGAGGTTGGACTGGATGACCTTTGGAAGTCCCTTCTGGCCTGGACCATTCTATGATTCTATGAACCTGATTTTTTTGGTCAGGTTGTTTTATGAAAACTGAACAAACAGTTCTTTAGAAAATAATAAGAAAATAATAACAGCAACATCTCAATGCTTATTTCAACCTGGCTGTGATGCACAATCCATTATTTTATGTGCCATACATAATAAAAGAATTATGTGTATGATATGTGTGTGTGTGTGTGCGTATATATATACATAATTAAGTAACAGAACTAATCCAAAATGATTACTTTGGAACTAATTCTCCAACTAGTCATAAATGATAATCAATTCCAGACCTATCAGACCTAATACTGCGAAACTCCACATTGCATTTTGCTATTTAGAGTTGTCTTTGTGTTTAGATTCTGGATCAAATTAATCCTACTATTAAATGGCCAATTTAACCTGGCTCATCATGAAAGTGTTAATTTGCTTTTTCTAAGGCCAAATATTGTCAAGTAGTTTAAAACAGTAATGGAACTTTATGAGATTGAACTTCATGTGACCTTATTGTAGACATATGGTCACATATAAAAATAATAAAAAACATTAAATATTAAAAAGAAAGTATTTTTAAGATGCAGCTGTTTCTCTTCGGTCTTTTCCAGTCAGTAATTCCCACCACCACCAATTTGCAGTATGTTAAAGCTCATTAATAAACCATAAGGATATTGCTCACTTGGCATTCTTGTCTCCTGTAGAAGGCTTGAAAATCAGGAGGAAAAAAAATTGCTACAGACCAATGCAAAATCCTTTCAGCTGGCACTGGCCAAGTTCTGTGGCAAGATCCCACCAGACACATCTTTTGGGAATATATATGATATGTTATTCTGCCTTAAACATGAATCTACTGGAGTTCATCATAATTATATTCTTGAGTACAATGGTTTCAACAAGGGTGTGATTTTTACACGTTTTCTTCATCATCACTCAGATGTTTCCTTTCTGAGTGATGCTTTCTTTCTAAATGTTGAAGAAGGTGCATCACAGGCAAAAAAAAAATGTCAAAAAGTAAGTTCAGTATTACAGACTGTAAATAAATTGCCTTCCTAGAAGAGAGTCTGAGATATTATGAATACTCTGTCTCCTCAATCAAGTACGCGTGGGCAAGCTCTAAGAACTCTGTCAAGCATGCCAAAAATCTTTGCAATTGTATCTTTGAAGTTGCAATAACAATCTATGGCATAACAGAATTTGTAGAGCTGTAGCTTCAGTTGCAAGGATGAAGACTTTCACTGACCTTTAAAACAATGCCCTCCATCCACATTGTCCCTTGTACAGAAACTTCTTTTCATCACTGAGCAAGATATTTGTTCTAGATGATTCCTCATTTGTGCATCTGAGCTACAGTTTCTCCATTCCTGAAGGAGGTAAAGATTCCTCAGGTTGAAATCACAGATTGTGTGTGATTTGCTACCCAGCTGGTTGATAAATAGAATTCCTTTCTGTTTCTCTTTCCTGGTTATCACCTCTCAGACTTGTGTATAGTTGATGTAAGATAGGTAGAAAGCCAGGACACATTCAAATTCATTCCGTTTCCTCCTTCAGGAATCAATGAAGCAATGAAAGTGTAGGAAGAAATCTTCAGATATCTTATTTTTATCTTTTTTTGTTGTTGTTTTTGGGTTTTTTTTCCTTCAGATTATAATCCTCAACATGCAAACTGTTTAGTCTTTTGCAGAAGTTGAACAGTTCAGAATTACCCAGGTTGGAAAAGACCTTTGAGATCATCAAGTCCAACCTATCACCCAACACCATCTACTTGACTAACCCATGGCACTAAGTCCCTCATCCTTTTCATCTCTTACTTTACTCTCCATTGTTCTTAAAAATAGCCCTGTTGCAGTGCAAAAAGGAGAACATCTCTCAGGTGAAATGCAATCATCACAGCCTATGATTATGAGTGTGTGTGTGTGTGTCAATTCAGAATACAAATAACTTTGATAACTTCCATACCAAGATGATCCCTTGGAATCTGTTTTGCAAGTGAGGCAAAGGGTCTAGGAATGTTCCTAAAACACAGAATGTCCATCTTGCTTGACCACTGCAAACAAAAAGGCACTGACATACTTCAGTGGGGGCTTGAAAGCATGAGAATGAGATCTGCAACTGTTTTGCTCACTCATCATGTATTAATTACCTGATTTACACTTCTACTCCAAACAATGGTAGCACTATGTCTGATATGGGCACTGGTGAAACCTCATCCTGCACAACTGCAACTTGTTCAGCAATACTGAAGCAAACCCAGCTGGATATAACAGAGAAAACTCTAAAAGGTCTTTTCTAGCCTAAATCCAGTTGTTTCCTGAAGATGAAAGCAAGTTTAACATTAAAACTATTATTATACTGAATGGAGGTTTTTTTGTGTGTGTGTGTGTTAATGATAAAGAAAAATTTCTATTTCAACTTTTAGAGAAGTTTGTTTCTAATGGAGAAAATAAACAGGGAGAAAAAAGAAAATAGAAAGGAATAATAAAAAAGAAATATGTTAGCACTGGAAGTATCTGATAAGCATAACATCATTCTAAATATTTCCAGATTAATTTTGTTGGTACTGACTGCTGGTAGCTGAAAATTTGGTCACTGTACAAAATTAGGTCCTAACAGTTCAGACCAAGAGCAGTACATTGCTCCTCCAACACTGATGCTTGAAAGGTCTCAAAACCCTGAACTATGGTTTGTGTTTTCAGTCAGGTGATGACTTACTCTGAAAGCAGTATCACCACAAGGAACACCCAACCACAACCCTTTCCAATGGTGAGGTCTCATCTTGAGCAATGTGTGGAGCTTTGGGACCCTCACTTCAGGAAGGACATTGAGGAGAGCAATGAGACTGGGGAGGGGGCTGGAGGGAAAGCCTGGTAAGGAAAGGCTGAGGGAGCTGGGGGTGTTCAGCCTGGAGAAGAGAACGCTTAGAGGGGGCCTTAGCACTCTCTACAACTACCAAAAAGGAATTTGTAGTCAGGTAGGGCTCAGGCTCTTCTCCCAGGACAAGAAGGCACGGTATGAAGCTGCACCAGGGGAGGTTTAGGTTGGATATTAGGAAGCAGCTCCTCACAGCAAGGCTGATGGACTAGGATGGACTGCCCAGGGAGGTGGTGGAGTCACCATCACTGGAGGTGTTTAAGAAAAGCTTGGATGTGGCACTTGGTGGCATGGTTTAGCTGATGTGGTGGTGTTAGGTCATAGGCTGGACTTGATGATCTCAGAGGTTTTTTCCAGCCTCAATAATTCTGTGATTCTGTGATTCTGTAATATCTAAATTTCGTTAAAGCCCAAACTGCAAAGTTTTCAGTTCCATTTCTGGTGCAGAAGACAAGAATAGTCTGATATATTCCACTGCTGTATGCCCAAAGTTCATTTTCATGTCTTTTCCTGTAGGTTCAAAACTGAAGGCCCATGAAATCTATTGATTATCAAGGTTAAGATTATTCATGAAAGGTAACAGAAAAAAAAAAGAAACACAAACAAGCTGTCAGTGGAAGCACACAGTCCAGCTGAGTATTCTTGGATATAAATGTGAATTTAAATTCATAGTTTCATAAACACCATTTGTGCAGAGTGTTCTCACATTATGAAAAGTGTAGAAGTGTAGCAACCAGAGCACAGTCTGCAAGCACAGTAAAATTGGGATGGTAGACATGGATGCCTCATTTGAAAAGCAGAAACAGTAAGAGCAAATTGCCACAAATTATTATAATGTGCCCAATTACTATAGGATTTCTGTTCCTGGATGCTCAATATTAGGCCAAACACATCAGAAATGTCATAAGCACAGTTGACTTTAAGGCAGGAGGATGAAATAGATGACCTTTTAAAGTCACTTTCATATCTATAATTCTGCCTTAGTCTGACTAAAAATAAAATTCTCACATGGCTTGAGATGACTTTTTTTTTTTTTTTTTAAGTGAGTTATGCTTTTAGGCACCACTGACTTTAGAATTATATTTCAGCTCCTGTTTCATTTTGCCCTCTCAAAAAATTTGACCTTGGTGCTAATCACATTGTCACTATTCAATGTCACAGAAGCACAGAAGCACAGAATGTTAAGGACTGGAAGGGACCTTGAAAGCTCATCCAGTCCAACCCCCCTGCCAAAGCAGGATCACCTAGAGCAGGTCACACAGGAATGCAGCCAAGAGGGTTTTGAAGGTCTTCAGAGAAGGAGACTCCATAGCCTCTCTGGACAGCCTGTTCCAGTGTT
>VXBD01012326.1:43315-61400 GCA_013399975.1 Indicator maculatus
TAAATATTTCTCCTTATGTTCACGTGGAACCTCCTTTTCTTAGCTTTCACCCATTGCCCCTTGTCCTGTCACTGGACATCACTGAGCAGAGCCTGCCTCCATCCTCCCAACACTTGCCCTTCACATCTTTATAAACATGAAAGAGGTCACCCTCAGTCTCACCCTTCACCAAGCTAAAGAGATGCAGCTCCCTCAGCCTTTTCTTGTAAGGAAGATGTTTCACTCCCTTCAACATCTTTATGGCTCCACACCGAACTCTCTCAAGCAGTTCCCTGAGCTCCTTCTTGAACTGAGGGGCACAGAATTGGACAGGCCAGAGTAGAGAGGGGGGAGAAGCTCTCTCCACCTACTAGCCACATACCTTCTAATACACTCCAGGATGCCACTGGTCTTCTTGGCCACAAAGGCACATTGCTGCCTCGTGGTCATCCTTCTGTCCACCAGGACCCCCAGGTTGCATGGACCACTGTTGGATGTGGAAAATAGCCACTTGTCAGAAGTGTGAAGCTTTTTTCATGTTGTTTTCTTTGAAAAGTTTAGCTGAGTCTCAACTTTAGCTGGTCCAGAAGTTTCTCAGCTGTATGGTATGAAGCACAGTAGGCTAAAATTTTAAGGGAAGAAAAATGGTAGAATCATGGAATTTGTGGAGATCTGTTCATAAATATCACTTATCATATGCCTTAAGGTTTCTTTGGTTTTTTTTTTCCTTCTCTTTTGAGATCAAAAAGAGTGTTTTCACATAGAATATATCATGTTAAAGCCATGTCTAAATTAGAGAAACCCTTACATAACAAAGTCTGGGAGGTCTGGGAGTATTTACTGTTCAGGTGTCATCTGTCATCTGCACTCCACAAGGTCTCTGGTATTCTTACATAGTGTATTGCTTTCTGCACCTATATCACACTCATTCTGAATTACAAGTAATTATTTGTCTCATCTGTAAGATTTGTGGTGTTTTGTCTTGCCTTTTTGTATGGCTAATTATTTAAATGATAATAATGTACAGCTTTGAACATTTCGCAGAATCACAGAAACATTTAGGTTGGAAAAGATCCTCAGGATCACCAAGGCCAACCCAGAACCCTACTCTACAAGGCTCACCCCTAAACCATAGCCCCAAGCACCACAGCCAAACCACCTTGAAACACATCCAGGATTGGGGACTCAACCACCTCCCTGGGCAGCACATTCCAATCCCTGACCACTCTTGCAATGAAAAAATATTTCCTAATATCCAGTCTAAACCTACCCAGTCATAGCTTGAGGCCATTCCCTCTTGTTCTATCACTAATTACCTGTGAGAAGAGACCAGCAGCAGCCTCTCCACAACCTCCTTTCAGGTAGTTGTAAAGAGCAATGAGGTCTCCCTTAGCCTCCTTTTTTCCAAACTAACCATCCCCAGCTCCTTCAGTTGCTCTTCATCAGATTTACTCTCCAGGCCCTTCCCAGCTTCCTTGCCCTCCTCTGCCCTGGCTCCAGCACCTCCACATCTCTCTTGTCTTGAGGTGCCCAAGACACTTCTGTGTCTTGATCCCCTTTTTCTTGTGTCACCTATCTTAGATCATTCCAGAAGTCAACTCTTACCTGCAGCAATGCTCACAAAAACAAATCTTTAAAACTGCACACTCAGACACTTGAAGATGGCAAACTTTTTACACCCACAGGAAGTTCCCTATGCTATGTGTGGCACAGAACCTTAATTATTAAGGACACAGACAACATTCCTGAAGTCCCTAACTGGAGCTTTGACACAGGGACAAGCCCTATGAGGAGAGATTGAGGGAGCNGTGAGTGAACTAAATAAGAGAAAATGGATCAGTCTGCAGAGGTTAAATGAGGTATATGAGAAATACTTATCTGGTTCTTGAGACAAAGTTAGAGAGTTAAGTGATTTAAGAGGCTAAGTGTACCTGAAATTCCTTGGATTGGTTTCATATTAATCATAGAATAGCTTAGGTTGGAAGGGACTTCAGAGATCATCTTCTCCAACCTCCCCATCATGGGCAGGGATGCCTCTCAACTAGACTTGGCTGCTCAANGAGATTGAGGGAGCTGGGGGTGTTTAGCCTGGAGAAGAGGAGGCTCAGGGGAGACCTCATTGCTGTCTACAACTACCTGAAGGGAGGTTGTAGCCAGGTGGGGGTTGGTCTCTTCTCCCAGGCAGCCAGCAATAGAACAAGAGGACACAGTCTCAAGCTGTGCCAGGGGAGGTTTAGGCTTGAGGTGAGGAGAAAATTCTTCAGAGAAAGAGTAATTGGCCAGTAAAATGTGCTGCCCAGGGAGGTGGTGGAGTCACTGTCCCTGGAGGTGTTCAAAAAATGCTTGGATGTGGCACTTGGAGCCATGGTTTACTTGTCAGGAGGTGTTAGGTGATAGGTTGGACTTGATGATCTGTGAGGGCTTTTCCAACCTAGTTGATCCTGTGATCCTGTGAAATGAGTCAGTCAGGGCTTTGGCTGTACTCTTTACAGCTTGTCTCAGCCATCCATACATACTTTTTCCTGTGACTGAAGGAAAAACCTTAAGAAGCCTTCACCCTGTTAGTGAATCCTAGATATCCTACAGAAGCCTTGTAATTCTTTTTTTATTTTAAACTGTTTTTTTTTTTTTTCTATCTGCTGGACAAGGATTTGCACTCTAAAAAAAGATCCAAAATGTTCTAAAATCTTCATGTTATGTTGACCTGGTGCTTTGGAAATGTAGATCTCAGTAGGACCACCAGTTCCTTCCAACTTACTTTTTGTCAAATTTGCCTAGAATAAAGCCATCTGACTAGTAAAAACTATAAGAACTACTAAACACAAGTGTTGAAAACAAGCCCCAAATATAATTATTACTATTAGATATTGAAGATATGAGTGTACAACTTTTTGTGAGTGAACTAAATAAGAGAAAATGGATCAGTCTGCAGAGGTTAAATGAGGTATATGAGAAATACTTATCTGGTTCTTGAGACAAAGTTAGAGAGTTAAGTGATTTAAGAGGCTAAGTGTACCTGAAATTCCTTGGATTGGTTTCATATTAATCATAGAATAGCTTAGGTTGGAAGTGACTTCAGAGATCATCTTCTCCAACCTCCCCATCATGGGCAGGGATGCCTCTCAACTAGACTTGGCTGCTCAAGGCCTCATCCAACCTGGCCTTCAACACCCCCAGGGAGGAGGCATCCACAACCTCCCTGAATGGCTTATTCCAAAGTCTCACCACTCTCATACTGTAGAACTTCTTCCTAATATCCACTCCAAACCTATTCTTCCTCAGCTTCAAACCATTCCCCCTTATCTTATTGCTGGATATCCTGATGAAAAGTCCCCCTCCAGCTTTCATGTAGGATCCCTTCAGGTATTGGCAGGCAACTTTAAGGTCCCCCTGGAGTCTTTTCTTCCCTAAGCTAAACAAGTCCATTTCCCTCAGCCTATCCGCATAGCAGAGGTTTTCCAGCCTTTGGTTCATCTTTGCAGCCCTCCTCTGGCCTCACTCCAACAGCTCTGTGTCCTTCTTATGCCAGTGACACCAGCACTGGATGTGGTATTGGAGGTGGGGTCTCAGCAAAGCAAAGGGGCAGGATCCCCTCTCTTGCCCTGCTGGACACACTCCACAGAATCACAGAATCAATAAGGTTGGAAAAGACCTCAAGGATCATCAAAGTCCAACCTGTCACCCAAGACCTCATGACTGCTAAACCATGTCACCAAGTGCCACGTCCAATCCCCTCTTGAACACCTCCAGGGATGGTGACTCCACCACCTCCCTGGGCAGCACATTCCAACAGCTAACAACTCTCTCCATGGAGAACTTTCTCCTCTTGATGCTGCCTGGCACACAATTTGCTTTCTGGGCATTCAATACATATGCAGCTCACAAAGCTGCTTGGATAGGAGGCATATGTGTGGGAAATGAATAAGGCAAATTTGTTCAGTTTTACAAAATATTTAACACTGCCTCACTGTTTAGTTTATTCACCCAGGTGAGCTATGTTCTTTAAAACAATCTTTGGTAGCTGATTTTTTGTTTCCCACTTTGTTATAGTTCGGGAAGGATTTTTCCCTCTATATAGAAAAGGAGAAGGTGCTTCTCTGTATAGAAGTGTGAACATGTTAGCACATGTCTTGCATCCACCAAAGGGCTAAAGAAATTGAAAATGCCTGGCAAGGATTCTAACAGGACAGAAAAGATATTTCAACACAGAGCTACCATTAGGAATACTGTGTGCTTTGTTCTGTATACACAGCCTTCTGTATCTTTTTAGCATTTAAGTAGTAACCTGAAGAACAGAACTTGAAAACACACTTGGTATATGCTCACAGGATCACAGGATGTTGGGGGTTGGAAGGGACCTCTGGAGATCATTGAGTCCAACCCCCCTGCCAGAGCAGGACCATAGAATCTAACACAGAAATGCATCCAGACATGTCTTGAAAGTCCCCAGAGAAGGAGACTCCACAAGCCCCAAGGGGCAGCCTGTTCTAGTGCTCCATTCTTTGAGTTCTCCCTTTTTAGTGATCATGGGGCAGGTGATATTCCCAGAGGGCAATGTAGCTCTTTCTTTATTGTGACTATAATTATATCATTAAGACCCCTTTAGGGCTACAATGGCTGGAACTGACATAAACCACAAGGTTGAACTTGTTGGAACTGGATTTTTTTCTTTCCAACTTCATGTTACCTAACAAACACAAACTCACCAGATGGTGAATCAGAAATCAAATAGACTATACTCAAACAAGCGTAAAAGCACATTGAGCAGCCATATCAAGAACAACCACAGTCTGAACTTTGCCAAGCTGAATATAAATCCAAATAAAAAAGAAAATCCAAGTTGAACTGAGTATCTATGAGACAGAGAGGCAAAGACTAGAATGGAAGGAAAATGAGCTGCACAGTAGAATTCAAGCTTCAGTACTTCAAGTCAAAGATAAAGAAGCCAGGAGGAAGCAGGAGAAAAGAGCACTAAGAGAAATAAATAGTAAAAAGTGAGTATGTCTTGTCAGGTGAAAGCTATAAGTGGCTGAAAGAGATATAGGGTGGAAATGTGGAATAATAATTTCTCATTTATTTCCAAAGCTCAGCATAAATCATGCTTCTCTAATAAAATACATATGAGTAATGCCTAAGACAACCTTCTACATCTACAGTGTAGATATCCAAAGGCAGGTTGGATGAATTTACAAAGTCCAGAAGTTTTTGACTTGTTTTTCTTTTGTTTTCATCAAAGGAAAGGTGTTCTCAACAAAACCTGGATCTCAGGTATTACTTTCAGCAGCTTATTGTCACCATAACCCAACAAAAATTTTGTGCAACTGGGTGCATGCTTTGACCCCCCCCTGTGACAGTATCAAGCAAAACCCAAATGGTTTGGAGAAATGAGTCCAGGAAACAGGAGAGGAAAAAAACCCAAACCATTATTTGAGAGTGCAGAGTACATGATATTAGTATCAGTAACTGTGTACATAACACAGTTTAATGCAGCTGCAGACACACTATTAAGTACAGATTTATTCACCTACTATTGGCAAGAACTTTCTGTGTTGTCCTCTTGTACAATAACCTTGGTTTATACTATAACATATATTAAAGACATAGTTAAGTAAAAGATAGATCTAAACATGCTTGCTTGAATCACCTCCCACTTTTCAGAGGGTTTTTTACATCATTCACCTATTTAACCAATGTTCCTCAGTCTGAAAACAAGGAATTGAAATATCCATGTGAGATTTTCCCAGTAAGGTTAAAGAGACAAATTAAAAAATAAAAATAATAATCATGGAATCACAGAATGGTTTGGGTTGGAAGGGACCTCTAAAGTTCATCTAATCCAACCCCCCTGCAGTAAGCAGGGACATCCTCCACTACACCAGGTTGCCCAGAGCCCTGTTGAGCCTGACCAAGAAAAGAGAGAAATAGATCAATCTGAAGACAAATTATTCTAAATATTAGTATCATTTATTAGGAAATCACTTTTCCTGTCTTTTTTTATATTTACATTCTAATCTTCATCCAGACTTTTCTAAAACATTCAGTGACTTGGATCTTTGGATAGTGATTTTTAAGGGACTGCTTGTCAAGGTCCATGGAAATACTTGATCCAGTAACTCAAAATTAATAATCAAACAGGAGCATGTAACCAATTGCATAACATTATCAACATCATGCTTGTGGTTATCACTGGGATCTTTCCATCTCTCCGTCTTTCCATCACTAACTTAATACCACAGTGGTACTAATCCAAGCACTGTGTTGCACTGAATCTCAAACATCTCTCACTCCTAATGGAGTCAGAAGATGTCACCTACATGACTCTGCTTTACTGTCTTTGTAATGCCCAGACTGTATAGCTTAAAAAAATATATAATTACATCAAAGGATGCCATAAAGAATATTTTTTTAAATAGGATTTTGTCTCTGGTGGACCTCCATTAAACTAAAGCTAATTATAGCCCAAGAAATTTATCTAAGTAACCAGCAAGACACTGCAAGCTAAGAGTCTATCAGATTGCAGAGACAAACTGTTCACTCTGCTGTTTGCAAAACAGAGATACCACAAGTGAGAAAAGAACAAAATTACTCTGGTAAAACTGTTCCATTTTAGGCATAGAACCTTGAAGAGCACATATTTTACTACAAACTTTTTTTTTTCCCTATACCATAAGCTTCAATTCTTTTTCCTTTCACAATGTTTTTTTTTTTTTTTTTTTTTGCAAAGCTCAAAAAACTTATTATGCCACCAAGCCTCATGCTGACTTTTCCTCTTATCCTTTCCTGATTGTTGGTATTGTTCCAACCTGTTCACAGGAAATGCATCAGATTATATCTCACAGTTTGCTCAAGCTCTTTCACCTCCACAAAGCTGTCAAAGCACTGTTTGAAGCACACACACGTACCAGCAGATGAAACCCAACATCTTGACAAAGTTTTCATTCTTCATTTAAACACAGACTTGGTACTTCACTTCTTGCAAACATCAGGCTCATCTTGCAATTGAGATCTTCAAGGTAATTTCAAATAACTTAGCTTTTAATATTCACACAATCTGTAATTCCCAGAAGACAAGTGAGGGCTTTAAATGCAGGCAGCAGCTGAAGAAGTTTATGCATGTTAAAATATAGCCAGAAAATTTAACTCAAGCTTGTGAAAAAAAAAGTTAAGACATTCACAGAGAGGTGATTCTGCCACTTTATTCTACTGTGACGAGACCTCACCTGGAGTACTCTGTAGAGGTCTGGAGCCCTCAATATAGGAAGGACATGGACCTGATGGAGAGGGTCCAGAGGAGGCCATGAAAATGATCAGGGGGTTGGAGCACCTCTGCTATGAGGACAGGCTGAGGGAGCTGGGGGTGTTCAGCTTGGAGAAGAGAAGGCTCCAGGGAGACCTAATAGCAGCCTGCCATACCTGAAGGGGGCTACAAGAAGGATGGAGAGAGACTGTTTACAAGGGCCTGCAGTGACAGGACAAGGAGCAATGGCTTCAAACTAGAGAAGAGCAAATTTAGATTGGATATTAGGAACAAGTTCTTCACTATGAGGGTGGTGGAACACTGGAACGGGGAGGTGGTTGAGGCCCCATCCTTGGAGATATTCAAGCTGAGGCTTGACAGGGCTCTGGGCATCCTGATCTAGTTGATCTAGTCCCTGCTGACTGTGGAGAGGGACTTTTGGAGGTCCCTTCTGTCCCAGACCATTCTATGATTTCAATGAGAGGTGGCACAGAATATCTTGATAGTATCATGAATGTATGCCAGTGAGTATGAGAAAGTAAGTGCATATGGTTGAAATTAGAGGGCTGAAAGGAGAAATGCAAGACAAATTCATGCAAAACCCACATTTATGTGGTATATCAACCCAAATAATATTTTGTTAATGGTGGTTCTTCAAGATTGTATCAATTACTTCTCAGACACGAGTCAAAAAGATTTTAAGTGTATGTTTGTTTTTCTTTTTCTTCAGTTCATGACAGGAAATGCAAATAGGTAGCCTGGAAGAATAGGTAGCTTGGCTAAATAATGTCTTGGAAATCAGGTTTCATACTTCAGTTCTTAATGTATGCTTAAATTTTGATGCTTGGAAGCTTTCCAGTTGTTTTTTGCTTTCTCTTATTCTTCTTTTTATTTTTCTTTTTTTTTTCCTTAGTTCTAACCCATTTGCTCTACAAAGAATCCTGATGATGGCTATTGAGTTCACTTACTGCTGAGCAGACCCTTAGGTTTTCATTGTGGTTTGTGTCAGTCCCATAAGGATCTTCATTCCCTTTGAATAAAGTCCTCTGAAATTCCAGTTGGCTAATGCCACTCCTGTCCTTAGCTCTGTGTTACACAAAGTACTGGGTTTCACTGTCATAACTGAATTTCAGTAATTAATAAATTGGTGCTCACTCATACAATTTAAAAAGCACTTAGCATTTTCACAGAATCACAGAATGTGAGGAGCTGGAATGGACCTCGAAAGCTCATCCAGTCCAACCCCCCTGCCAGAGCAGGATCACCTAGAGCAGATCACACAGGAACACAGCCAGGCTGGTTTTGAATATCCTCAGAGAAGGAGACTCCACAACCCCCCTGAGCAGCCTGTTCCAATGATCTGTCACCCTCACAGAGAAAATAATTTTCCTCCTTTTTCCATGGAACTTCCTATGCCTCCACTTCCACCATTGCTCCTTGTGCTGGCATTGGGCATCACTGAGCAGAGCCTGGCTCCAGCCTCTGGGCACTCACCCTGCACATCTTTATCAACATGAATGAAGTCACCTCTCAGTCTGCTTTTCTCCAAACTAAAGAGCCCTCAGCTCCCTCAGTCTCTCCTCGTAAGGAAGATGTTCCACTCCCTTCATCATTTTGTGGCTCTGTGCTGGACTCCTCCAAGCAGTTCTCTGAGGTCCTTCTTGAACTGAGGGGCCCAGAACTGGACACAATATTCCAGATGTAGCCTCACCAGGGCAGAGGAGAGGGGAAGGAGAACCTCTCTCAATGAACTAACCACAGCCCTTCTAATCCACCCCAGGATGCCATTGGCCTTCTTGGCCACAAGAGCACATTGCTGGCCCATGGTCAACCTCCCACCCACTAGGACCCGCAGGTCCTTTTCCCCTTCACTGCTCTACAGCATCTCAGTCCCCAGCTTATACTGCTCCTTGGGGTTGTTCTTTCCCAGGTGCAAGACTCTCCACTTGCCCTTGTTGAACTTCATTAAATTTCTCCCTGCCCAGCTCTCCAGCCTGTCCAAGTCCCACTGAATGCTGAGACTATTAACAATTATTCTCAAATGCTTTGTTAATAATTCCAAATTCTGTTAACAACTCCATATAGAGCATGGAGCACTCATCATGTCACACTGCCAGCACACAGGAGTGAGGCTTGGACAGTGGCACACTCTGTATGTTTAGCACTTCAATTGTTGTGCCTCCTATCTAATCAGCTAGGTTTTAAAGGGTTCACACATAGCTGCTACAAAAGAGAGAGTTTTATCTTCCAGCTAGCTTATCCTCCCACTACTTAGCCTCTAGTTAGCTCTTGCTCTTTTTTTCTCAGTATCTATCCCTTTGAAAGATTTAGAGAAAACACTTCAAAGCCTTGTTTTTTCAAAGATGTGGTACTTAAGATAAACTCTCATCCAGTCTGACCCTCTCCTCTTATTTCCCATCTTACAAACATTCACATTCAGCTTTCTCGCCTCTGCTGCTGTCACATCCAGCAGCCAAGCCTTGTGCTCACTTCTCATATGGCAAGAAAATAGAGAGAGTCACACTGCAACAACAATGTGCTCTGGTGGCCAAGAGAGACAAAGGGATGCTGGGATGGATCAAGCGAGGTGTGTCCAGCAGGGCTAGGGAAGTTCTTCTGCTTCTCTACTCTGTCCTGCTGAGACCACAGCTGCAATCCTGTGTCCAGTTTGGGGCTCCCCAGTTCAAGAGAGACAGAGACCTGCTGGAGANTCTGTAGATGTCCTTGTTTGCCAACACAGATGTTTGCTTTTTCAGATGATTCAAAGGGTTCTTTGCAGTAAATATGTGAGGTAGTCCAGCTATAAAGTACAAGAGTAGTGTAAAAATAGTCCACTAATTGTCATACATTGTGCTAATATCAAAGTATAATATACATGATGGGAAGTCTCATAGCAAGTGCAAACTCTCAGGTCAAGTGTTTTGCAGTTCTACATTCAGCACTATTTTCAGAGATCATGTCTTTATTATATTAAAAACAACAACAACAGGAAAAACCTTCCTCACAAGCACAGTTACCAAGCACTCTGGCTAACAAATGATTCAGTGGCAAAACTTCATCCTGGGCCTTTTTTTTCTTTCCCCTTGGAAGTGCGCTACCAATGAAATGTTGCTTGAGGAAGGATTTATGTCAGCTGGGGCAGATCCTTGCCACTGATAAGCTCTTCTGAAATGTGCATGATTAGCTGTGTTAATGACTACAGGCTTGGGGAACTGTGGCTGGAAAACTGTCTGGCAGAAAAGGATCTGGGGGTTCTAATAGACAAACAACTGAGTATGAGCCAGCAGTGTGCCCAGGTGGCCAAGAAAGCCAAAGGCATCCTGGCTGGGATTAGAAATGCTGTGTCCAGCAGGAGCAGGGAGGAGATTGTCCCCTGGTACTCAGCTCTGGGGAGGCCACACCTGGAGTATTGTGTCCAGTTTTGGGCAACTCAAGACAAGAGAGATGTGGAGGTGCTGGAGCCAGGGCAGAGGAGGGCAAGGAAACTGGGAAGGGCCTGGAGAATAAATCTGATGAAGAGTGACTGAAGGAGCTGGGGATGGTTAGTTTGGAAAAGAGGAGGCTGAGAGAGACCTCATTGCTCTCTAAAACTACCTGAAAGGAGGTTGTGGAGAGGCTGCTGCTGGTCTCTGCTCACAGATGACAGAACAAGAGGGAGTGGCCTCAAGCTGTGACTGGGTAGGTTTAGACTGGACATTAGGAAACATTTTTTCATGGCAAGAGTGGTCAGGGATTGGAATGTGCTGCCCAGGGAGGTGGTTGAGTCCCCAAGCCTGAATGTGTTTCAAGGTGGTTTGGATGTGGTGCTTGGGGCTATGGTTTAGGGGTGAGCCTTGCAGAGTAGGGTTGTGGGTTGGCCTTGGTGATCCTGAGGGTCTTTTCCAACCTGACTGTTACTGTGAATTAGTGACTTGGTGCTGTGCAAAAACAGATAGGTCATGTTGCCCCTAGCATGCACTTGAAATGGGCACTGTGTCATCATTGCCACCTGCTCATTGACTGGCAGGACAGAACAACATGATGTGTTCTGGTAAATGGATGACACAGTGCTGACACCGTGACAGAGGCAAAGGGGAATGAGGACTGACCAGAAAATATCCCAGGGGGTAGATCCCCTGCAGCTGCCAGCACTGTCAGCCAGCCATTCCATTTGGCATTACTTCACAGAGCTGTGATACTCCATGCCTCTGGTTAGCTTTGTGTACTCTCCCAGATGATATATTTAAAAAGTTGAACAGGCAGAGGACATCACTGCTGGAAAGTGTTAGTTTCAGCTACTCCCCTTCAAACTTTCAGGTCACACTTCCAAAGACTGTGATACCGTGGCTTAGTAGTGGCAGGAGACATATAAAGAAGGACATGCAGCAATGGCAGCAATCCCACTGTCACTTTAATAATAAAATGTACAACCTGGCATCATTTATGTTGTGTGATCTTGGGCATACTTACTTATGCTAAAGTATAAAACAAGAAACAACAACAACAAAAAAAAGCAAAGAACAGAAATAAACTCTATCATGAAAGCAAGGTTCTGACAAGGAAATGCTGCCTTTTAAAATGGCATTCCTTCTGGGATTTGCTTTTCTTTAAGGAACCACAGTATGATCCAAACAAATTGCTCCAATTCTGACTCTGATTCAGAGGAGTACTTCAGCACATATTGAACTTAAGCATGAACTTGGCATGGATACTCCTGCGTGCTGGCTTATGATAATGCTGCTGGAACCCAAGATAGAAACACTGCACTTTTTATTCAGTACATAGCAAGAGCAAAACTTTCAGCTCAAGGAAATAAGTCACCTTCTGGCAAGTATATGCTCACTATAATAAAATCCACTGTGCAGCTGAGTTCACAACTTTGCTTTCTCCAGCTTTCCTTCCACTTGTCTGGAAATAGCCCTGCTGCATTGATGAGTACTAACTGGGTTTATCAGATGGAGAGTAGCTGTTACAGGTGTCCTTGAAAGGAAAAACAATAAAATGAATCAATTCATTTAAGGAAATAAGGCAATGCAAATTTAAAACACCACTTCTACCCAAGGCCCTTGTATTTCTTTCTATTTTTTATTAGTTGGAAGGAAATTGACCAAGAGCAATAGAAGATGGCCAGGATAGAATATTGTGTGAAAGATTGAAATTTAAGTTCATCTGTGAGCTCTAAAATATTTAAACATCCTGTCCAGCAACTAGCAAACAAATGTTTTCTCAAAGTCCAGCAGACCTATCTTGTTTCTAGAATTTTAGGAAGAAAAACAAACAAACAAACAAACAAGAAAAACCCAACAAAAAATCCCTACAGCAGTAGCTCAAATCAAGATTCTTTCAGTGTTTCACACATTTGATCACAAGGCACAGATATCCAGCTTCATCATTACCTACTCTAGGCAACTGTTATCTGCAAGAACAGATTGTCTTTGCCTTCTCCCTGCTGCCAAAGTTCAGTCCTGAAAGAAGTGTCCTACAGAGAAGGAACCACAGAAACCTTAGGGGTTTTTTTTTCCCCTCCTTTTTTCCTTCTCCTTTAAGAATTAAGCAATTTCTTCTTACACCAAAGAACTATGGGTGAGCTGAGGGAAAAGAAACTCAGTGTTGCTTCACTTACCCTTAGGAATCTTGAGAAAAAGAAGGAGTTCTCACTGCAGAATCAATGAAGTAAACATCTATAAACTTTTCTGTGATTTTTGTAGATGCTTTGAAGGCACAGCAAATGTTCATAAAGGAAATAACACCAACAAGAAAAAAAAATTAGAGATAAGCATCCAAAGTCTCTGCAACTGCTTTAGGCTGAATCTCTTCAAGTTTTTCTTCAGCGACAGATTTCTTATTACTGCAGAATGCTGCTTCCCCAACGTGACATTTAAACTTTGGGGATTTTGACTGCACTATGTGGTAAAGGTCTTCTCTACTCATTAATTTCCCATGTTCCACTCCGTGCTGTTATGTTCAAAACTTAAGAATTAATGTGGCAGAGAAGTCTTAATAACAGCACAATGATTTATGGCCAAAGACTATCGAATAACTTCACATTTGAGTATGCATTGGGATTTGAGAGAATCCTTATAAATAATATTGAAGAACAGAGAGAGTCCATAAATAAAAGACACAGAGGCTAGGAACACAAATACCACACAATGCCTTGGACGTGAGGCTGTAAAAGAAACATTATTTGAACAGAATTCAGGATCAGAGCCTGATTTCAGCTGTGATGATATAATCCTGTTTAATCCCATTACTTTATTAAAGCTCTAATTAATTTCTCTTGTGCCTTTTGTGTGTGTGCATGAGAAATAACTTTGCTGCAAATGACACGTGTGGCATTGTATTACCTCCTGCTCCTGTGCCAAAAGTAGAAGTTGTTCTAATTAATGCCCCATGAAGAGAGTTTTTAGCTGTTGGAATGTGCTGCCCAGGGAGGTGGTGGAGTCACCATCCCTGGAGGTGTTCAAGAGAGGACTGGATGTGGCACATGGTGCCATGGTTTAGCAGTCATGAGGTCTTGGGTGACAGGTTGGACTTTGGTGATCCTTGAGGTCTTTTCCAAACTTATTGATCCTGTGATTCTGTGAATTACCCTAACTGCTTGCTGCAAAGGTCTAACTGGGCCTTCCATCTGTCACTTCTTTGCTGTTTTTATGAGGCAACCAAGAAAACTCATCATGTACCTTTTTATGGCTCGTTGAGCTCTTATCAAATACTCAGCAAATTATTGATTAATGGATAAAGTGGGGAGTATCAGCTTCTGCTGGCCTTGAAACACCACTGCTGCCAACAGGAAGGCTTTAAAAATACAGCTTTGCAGAGGTTTAATTCTAGATTGTGAATCAGACATGGAATTTCAGATGTTTCTCAGCATCATCAGTTATTCATCTCAGAGCGTTCTGGTCCATGAAATCTGCAATTAAAATCAAATGCTAAACAGATTTCTAGTCCTTTTAGATGGTAAGCCAGGATTTTCATTCCATTTAGAACAGGGCAGAAATACAACTGGGATCCATCAGAGCATAAATTTTATTTGGCTGAAAAGATTCCATGTTGCCAATTAAGTGATAAAATGTTAATTTTTTTGTTTGTTTGTTTGTTTGCATCTGGTTGCAAATGAAACAAAGTTGCTTTCTCCTGCCCCAAGCCAAGACAAACTAGAATTCTTTCTCATAACCATAATTTTCTTTTACTGCTTGCACTTTTCTTCCCTTAACTCTTCCAAACCCCTGCAGTCTTCATTAACCTCCACATTTACGTTCCCAGGAAAGGTTGCAACATTTCTTTCCTAAGGTCTTCAATATTTTCATTCTAGCTGCTGCTGAAGATAAATTCCAGCCCCTGCTAGACAGGTTCTATATGTGTGGAAATAGGCAAGGTTGAAGTACTTCCCAGAACTTACCAACCAAGCAGGCTTTAGGGGTTTTTGGTACCCTTAGTTTTTCAGTGCATCATTTGGAAGAGCTTTCTCTTTTCTTTGGAAGCAATAATGGATAAGGTCATTTTGGTTCTGCTTTGTGTGTGTCTATAGCACATGCACCCATGACATGTCAGAAGACAACTCTCTTTACAGCCTTTTCAGTCTTGTTTTTAGGGTGGGTTGGTCAGTTGGTTTGATTTTTTTGTTTGCTTGGGTTTTTTATTTGGTTTGTTGGAGGTTTTGTTTTGTTGCTATGTTTTTTTTTTTTTCCCTTTGGTGTTGTGTGATCTCATAGTAAGGTTTGACTATTTTTTAATCACTTCTTCTTTCAAACCTTTTTTTCTTCCTTACACAATTAGCCTGCTTGCTTTCTTTTTTTCCTTCTTTTTTTTTTTTTTCACTAAAGCTGCAGTATAGAGACACCTGCTGGGAAATGAATGAACAGAAACCAATCCAAACATCCATAATAATAATTGTAATGATAACAATAAAAATTAGGAATGATAACCTCCTTTTTTACACCTTTCAAGATGGAAAGCTTTGAATAAGGTTTACCTTTGGTGTTTTTCATTGCTTCAGAAACACTGTTAACTCCATCCATAACAATTCTAGACAAGGATGTTCAATTTGAACATTCAATTTGACTGATTGCAACAGAGTTTAAATTATCCATGGGGTTTCACATCTCTCCATATATTTTACCCTTTCAGTATCAATCAAAGAAAATCCAGGTGAGTGAACACAGCACAAAGCAAAGTCTTGTGCCAAATGTGTGCAGTAATTTTAGAAGTTTAATCATTTAGGTAAATCAATTGCTGGACCTATTGAGTCTATATAGGAAAACAACAAAAAAAACCCTAAACAAATAAGCAACCCACTCCCCCCCAAAAAAACAAAACAAAACAAAATAAAACAAAATAAAGCAAAACAAAATGAAACAAAATAAAGCAAAACAAAATGAAACAAAACAAAACAAAGCAAAGCAAAACTAAGCAAAACAAAATGAAACAAAACAAAAACAAAACAAAAGCAAAGCAAAACAAATCCAAAACAACAAAGAACAAAAAATAATATTCCTGCTCTGGCAGGGGGGGTTGAACCTGATGATCTCTTGAGGTCCCTTCCAACCTCTGATATCCTGTGAGACTGTGAGACTGTGATATGACAAAATAGGAGCCAGGGAACATAGCTGAAACCCATACTGTGTCCAATATGTTCACACAAACAGATAGTTAAAGTTAATGCTTCATTTCAGTCTTATATTGAAACTTTTCCTCACATTAGATTATAATCCCCCCCCCGACAGTCACACTATTAAATAAAATTTTCATTAGCCAGAAAAGTCAGGATAATATACTTGGTTAATAACTATTTTATTATTGTTTAATGTTAATAAAACATATGTTATATATCAAACACCTTATTTATTTAGACAAGAAATGGCAAACCTAATGGCAAACAGTAGGGGGTTGATTGTTTATTCTTTTCTGTAGTTTCTGTCATAATTCCTAGTTCCTACTTTGCTTTGACAGTCTCCTGAGGATAAGTGCTGTAACACATGCTCCAAAACATTTGCAGTGATAGCTCCATGTGCTTATGAGTTAATACATTCTTGGGAGGAAAAAAAAAATAATTCTAGCAGTTAATATTTTATGAACAGTTTCCTGAAAAAATAAATCTTTTAAACAAGTTAATATAAAAACTATTAAACCTTTTTCTTTTTTACTTTTTTTTTCTTTTTTTAATTTTACCACCAGTGGGAAGAAATAACATTTTCCAAATGATTCCGCTCAGGAATAACTTCACAAAGTACTTTCATCACAGTCTCACAGTTCATTAGAGGTTGGGAGGGATCTCCAGAGATCATCAGGTCCAAGCCCCCTGCCAGAGCAGCATCACTTAGGGTAGTCTGCACAGGAATGCATCCAAGTGGCTTTGGAAAGGCTCCAGAGAAGGAGACTCCACAACCCCCCTGGGCAGCCTGTTCCAGGGCTCTGTCACCCTCACTGGAAAGAAGTTTCTCCTCATGTTGAGCTGAAATATTCTCTGTTCAAGTTTGAACCCATTGTTCCTTGTCTTATCACTGTGAACCACCCAAAAGAGCCTGGCCCCCTCCACTTGACACCCACCCCTCACACATTGATAGACATTGATCAGATCCCCTCTCAGCCTTCTCTTCTCCAGACTAAACAGCCCCAGGGCTCTCAGTCTCTCTTCCCAGGGGAGATGCTCAAGTCCCCTCAGCATCCTCCTGGCTCTCTGTTGGACTCTCTCCAGCAGGTCTCTGTCTCTCTTGAACTGGGGAGCCCCAAACTGGACACAGGATTGCAGCTGTGGTCTCAGCAGGGCAGAGNAGGACAGTAAGTTAACCACAAGCCAGCAGTGTGCTCTTCTGGCCATGAAGGACAAGGATGTCTTGGGATGTGTTAGGAAGAGTATGACCAGCAGGTTGAGGGAGGTTCTCCACCTGCTTTACTTTGCCTTACTGAGGCCATGTCTGGAGTACTGTGCCCAGTTTAAGAGAGACAATGAACTACTGGAGAGGGTCTAATGGGGGGGCCAGGCTCTTTTAGGTGGTTCACAGTGATAAGACAAGGAACAATGGGTTCAAACTTGAACAGAGAAGATTTCACCTCAACATGAGGAGAAACTTCTTTACAGTGAGGGTGACAGAGCCCTGGAACAGGCTGCCCAAGGGGGTTGTGGAGTCTCCTTCTCTGGAGCCTTTCCAACCCCACCTGGATGCATTCCTGTGCAGACTACCCTAAGTGATGCTGCTCTGGTAGGGGACTTGGACCTGATGATCTCTTGGGGTCCCTTCCATCCTCTGATATACTGTGAGACTGTGATCTGTTGACCTCTCAACTTTAAGACATTATTGCCTAGTTCAGTAAGGAATTATAAAACCAATATTCATTCTGACATAAGACTGGCAGTCATGAGATTGAGGATGTCTTACTGAAATGTACCCCTCTGGGCTTTCCATCTCATAGGGGAAAATTCAAACAGATAAATTCAAGCCTAATTTTTTCATACACTTCACAGAATCAAGTAAGGGGACTGGAGGAGACCTTGAGAAATTGTCCTGTCCACTTAATATTATTTTCTATTAAAACAAAACTATGGGACACATTTTATAAATAAACTGTTTTGGTTTGTTCAGGATCAAAATTGAGCCAGAAGTGAGTTTTAGAAGGAAAGGGTCTAGCTGGCAGGATCTATTAAACAGGTTTGCCTGTACCAACCCAAGCTATGTTTACATCCTAATTCCTGTTGGGACTGCAGGACATGTTGACATACTTAGTTAACAACCCTTGCTGAGGTAATGATATCCCTAGCTGAAGATTTACCTAGATGAGTATTCACATCACATGTCCTGTGTCACTTCTGTTTATTTGGACCTAGACACAGCTCCTAGTCTAGCAATATATGTGAGGATCTGTCTAGTTTTCTTAGAAGTTATATAGATA
>VXBD01012326.1:61793-80899 GCA_013399975.1 Indicator maculatus
GAGATGCTCAAGTCCCCTCAGCATCCTCCTGGCTCTCTGTTGGACTCTCTTCAGCAGGTCTCTGTCTCTCTTGAACTGGGGAGGCCCAAACTGGACACAGGATTGCAGCTGTGGTCTCAGCAGGGCAGAGTAGAGGGGAAAAGAACTTCCCTAGCCCTGCTGGACACACCTTGCTTGATGCATCCCAGGATCCCCTTGGATCTCTTAACCACAAGGGCACATTGCTGTGCCATGCAGAACTTGCTGTCTACTAGGACTCCAAGGTCTTTCTGCATGGAGCTGCTTTCCAGCCCCTAAACAGAATTTTTTCCTTCCTTAATTTCTTTTTTTTTAAATTTTTTTTTTCTATCAATGGATCTTCTGCCTGCATTAATTCNATCAATGGATCTTCTGCCTGCATGCCTGCATTATAACTGACAAATATGCATGGAAAGGGTGATACTAGTACTCATTAGGGCCTAAGAGTCCTGGAGGACAGTAAGTTAACCACAAGCCAGCAGTGTGCTCTTCTGGCCATGAAGGACAAGGATGTCTTGGGATGTGTTAGGAAGAGTATGACCAGCAGGTTGAGGGAGGTTCTCCACCTGCTTTACTTTGCCTTACTGAGGCCATGTCTGGAGTACTGTGCCCAGTTTAAGAGAGACAATGAACTACTGGAGGGGGTCTAATGGGGGGGCCAGGCTCTTTTAGGTGGTTCACAGTGATAAGACAAGGAACAATGGGTTCAAACTTGAACAGAGAAGATTTCACCTCAACATGAGGAGAAACTTCTTTGCAGTGAGGGTGACAGAGCCCTGGAACAGGCTGCCCAAGGGGGTTGTGGAGTCTCCTTCTCTGGAGCCTTTCCAACCCCACCTGGATGCATTCCTGTGCAGACTACCCTAAGTGATGCTGCTCTGGTAGGGGACTTGGACCTGATGATCTCTTGGGGTCCCTTCCATCCTCTGATATACTGTGAGACTGTGATCTGTTGACCTCTCAACTTTAAGACATTATTGCCTAGCTCAGTAAGGAATTATAAAACCAATATTCATTCTGACATAAGACTGGCAGTCATGAGATTGAGGATGTCTTACTGAAATGTACCCCTCTGGGCTTTCCATCTCATAGGGGAAAATTCAAACAGATAAATTCAAGCCTAATTTTTTCATACACTTCACAGAATCAAGTAAGGGGACTGGAGGAGACCTTGAGAAATTGTCCTGTCCACTTAATATTATTTTCTATTAAAACAAAACTATGGGACACATTTTATAAATAAACTGTTTTGGTTTGTTCAGGATCAAAATTGAGCCAGAAGTGAGTTTTAGAAGGAAAGGGTCTAGCTGGCAGGATCTATTAAACAGGTTTGCCTGTACCAACCCAAGCTATGTTTACATCCTAATTCCTGTTGGGACTGCAGGACATGTTGACATACTTAGTTAACAACCCTTGCTGAGGTAATGATATCCCTAGCTGAAGATTTACCTAGATGAGTATTCACATCACATGTCCTGTGTCACTTCTGTTTATTTGGACCTAGACACAGCTCCTAGTCTAGCAATATATGTGAGGATCTGTCTAGTTTTCTTAGAAGTTATATAGATACAGAATTATCACACAGCAGGAAATTCCTTATGAGAAGAGACTGAGGGAGCTGAGGGCTCTTTAGTTTGGAGAGGAGGAGACTAAGGGGTGACCTCATTCATGTTTATAAAGGGTGAGTGCCAAGAGGATGGAGCCTGGCTCTGCTTGGTTATGCCCAGGGACAGGACAAGGGGCAATGAGTGGAAGTTCCATGGAAACAGGAGGAAAATCTTTGTCACTGTGAGGGTGATGGAACACTGGAAGAGGCTGCCCAAAGGGATTGTGGAGCCTCCCTCTCTGGAGATTTTCAAAACCTGCCTGGATGCATTCCTCTGTGATCTACTCTAGGTGATCCTGCTCTGGCAGGGGGGTTGGACTGGATGAGCTTTTGACATCCCTTCCAGCCCCTAACAATCTGTGATTCTGTGATGTTATTTTAAAATATATAGCAAAATTGAACCATATTATGTTGATGGAAAATATGTGTTAATAGCCATCAGGTTTCTCTGTGCCAAGACTCTACACAGTTAAAAGAATAGCTACATGCTCTGAAATTAAGTCTCTCTCAGGTTGGAGAGCATTGTCACCCTCACACTGCTTGTGTCACTCCAGAGCTGGCTCTCTTCACTAGTGAAAGACTTTTGAGCACATCCATTTCACACACATTGGGCTCTTTGAGGTTTCTACACACCTGCATAAGGAAATATGTTCAGGATAGTCACTGACTGATGCTTTAAAGCAGTATTTGTATCTAACTTGACTTGCAATGGTCAAGCATAAAAGCAATTTGTTTTGGCATGGTTCAGGCTGCAGAGATTTGTTAACAAACACCATAGTGGTGCAAGGAACATCTTTTGTCTGCCTCCCTGCAGCTATGCCATTCCTGTGCCATTGGTAACTGCATTCTTTACACAACCCAAAATCTCACCTGATTGAGTCATGCAAAAACTGATGTGGCATTTACATCTTCCAGTTTACCAGGAAGGCCTTCAGTTTTTCAGGAGAAAGGTAAGAAAGCAGTTGGAATCCCCAGTAGTGCTCAGGATGGAAGAAAGAGATGAGCTTCTGGCCACTCCCTGCATTCAAAGGTGTAACAAACCCAAAGTCATTCCAGAAGCAGGAGGTTCTGAAGCACACACAACACATTACAGTTGGCTGCACAGACAAACAACTGATAGACTTCAGTGATTTTCCCTCCCATTAGCATTTGCTAGGCACTCATTCTAAAGAGGTTTACCTAGAGGCAGGCTGAGGTTCAGTGCAGGGGTATTTAACTTGGCATTCAATGCTAAATTAGCTACCAAATAAAGGATAGTCTTATTAGCACACTCCTTTATCTCATGCCAATGCTCCCCTACAGAACAAATTAATTCCACTGGGGCACATGGCTATCATACCTTTGCTGGTTTAAGACCTGAAATAGCTCATTTGGGGCCAGACAGCTCTATGCTGTCTGTTCATTGTACCACATTAGAATACACTGCCACTAAAGGAGCAATAGCTGGAAAAAAAAACCTGCCAGGGTGAGATGTTGTAAAGGAAAACGTAAGAGTAACAAAATGTCCTTTATGCAGTGAGGCTGTGATTAAGCTGGGTAGTACTTCAGAAGTCAAGACTCTCAGAAGCAGATGGCAAAATCCTGCAGAAATTACACCAGAATTGTGTGTTTCTTTGGAGTGAAATTAAGTTCTTCTCAAGACTTTTCATCCGTCCTAGCTGTGATGCTAACACCTCAAGGCGCCACAATGCAAGTTAGCCATAGTCAAACAAATCTAAATATGTCTAAATCTGCCTACAAGGTTTAAAATTTCTCTACAAGGAGTGCAGTCAGGCCTCTAAGACCCTGTAATTCTTCTGCTGAGTTGACTGTGTTAAGAATTTCATGGCCAATTGCAGAATTCCACCAGTCATAGACCACTTTTGACTCCAGAATATAAATGGTCAAAGAAATCAATTTCTGCAGGAACTGAGCAAGCAGTGATCCATGATTTCTGTTCCAAATAAGCCCTTACTTTTTGCAGATTAATTTTATCTTAGCTTGAATTGGTAATTTGTGTTGCTTGCTTTAATTCCTTGCAGTGAGGAAGGACAGGAGAGTTGGAACAATTCTCTTTGGTTCTATGATTCAACAGTGGATGATGGGAATAAGTTTGTGCTGAAAATTATCCTGCAGGCTCTGTAACATGGATATAGCTTATAAAGACAGAGAAGCTATAAAAGAACTCAGATTCTTTATGTAAATAGATCTGAGATGAATTATGTAACAAATTCTCACTAGGTAGAATGTACAGCAAGGTAATCTTCATGTTTGTGATTATATTGTGTGTGTATATATATAAAATAATGAGGAACTGATGATGGAATCCAAGGCAAAAAAAAGACCCCAGCATATGTGGGTTGGATATTTAATCACTGCTTTTCTAGAAAGAAGCAAAGAGCTCATGATTTAAAGCACTTTCCAAAGTTATGTCAAGGTTTAGAGCAGGCTGGATAGCATGATAAAAATTAACACCTACCAATAAAATAAAAAAATCCAAGCTCTCAAACACTTCCCTTGTGATGAACCTATTTTAAAAATGTAACTGACTATGTAGTTAACAGTTTGCAATCATCTTCTATAGCTGTTTGGATACCACACAAAATGAAACCTCTATTCTTCCACTCATAAAGTAGTCTTCTTTAGGCCTTCTTAATCTATGCTTTCAGAAAAATATGGCAGGAGAAAATTGTTCTTCAATGTTCTTTCAAGGAGCTTTTCTAGGAGCAAAGGCCAAAGGCCAAAACTATCTATGTGGACAAAAATGAATCACAGAATCAATAAGGTTGGAAAAGACCTCAAGGATCATAGAGTCCAACCTGTCACCCAAGACCTCATGACTACTAAACCATGACACCAAGTGCCACATCCAATGCCCTCTTGAACACCTCCAGGGATGGTGGCTCCACCACCCAGATATGTCAGAGTAAAAAGTCTCTGAGGCAGCTGGATTTGTTTTTCTCTAACTGATAGGATGGCCACCCAATGAGAGTGTTCTACCCATTGTTTCTACCTTCGTTACATATCTCCTGTTTGACCTCAATTCATCTATTTCATCTATTTTTGCCACCTTGGTAGTAACATTGACAAACAGGTGATGCCAAAGTAGCTTTATATAAAAAGGATTTAAGCTCAATTCATTAATCAAGCTGTCTGTGTGGCCCATGGACAGGCAGGCACTTCCAGAGGACACTTCTTGGCATCCTAAAATATGTGTGGAATTTGATGAGATTAATCATATTTTTGGAACATATTACTTTTGTTTCCCCCCCCCCGCCCCCCCCTTTGGCTTCAGAAGTGCTCATCTGACTACATTAGAATGCATGTCTAATTGATAAAATGGCCAAAAGACAAAGAAAATCAAGCACACTTTTCAATTCATTTTTACGGTATTTAGGACCCTTCAGTGAAAAAGGAATATGAGCTTTGGAGCTATAAGATGAGCTTAGAGACTCCTGTCCAAGCAGGTATTAATGACTAAGAAAGTTAGACCTCTAAAGGTAATATTTCACAGAATCACAGAATGTCAGGTTTTGGAAGGCACCTTGAAAGATCATCCAGTCCAACCCCTTAAAGGATCACCTAGAGCAGATCACACAGGAATGCATCCAGGCAGGTTTTTAATATCTCCAGAGAGGGAGACTTCACAATCCCTTTGGGCAGCCTCTTCCAGTGTTCCATCACTCTCACAGTGACAAAGATTTTCCTCCTGTTTGCATGGAACTTCTTATGCCTCAGCTTCAACTCGTTGCCCCTTGTGCTGTCATTGGGCATCACCGAGCAGAGCCTGGCTCCATCCTCTTGGCACTCACCCTTTACACATTTGTAAATATGAATGAGGTCACCCCTCAGTTTCCTCCAAGATGAAGAGCCCTCAGCTCCCTCAGTCTCTCCTCATAAGGAAGACGTTCCAGTGCCTTCTTCATTTTTGGTGGCTCTGCGCTGGACACTTCCATGCAGTTCCTTGAGGTCCTTCCTGAACTGAGGAGCCCAGAACTGGACACAATATTCCAGATGCAGCCTCACCAGGGCAGAGTAGAGAGGGAGGAGAACCTCTCTTCACCTACTAGCCACACCCCAGAATGACACTGGCTTTCTTGGCCACAAGTAGACATTGCTGGCTCATGGTCAACCTCCCATCCACTAGGACAGTTCTGTATTTAACACAACACTGTCCTGAGCCTACCTGTAACTGGTAGAAAGTATCATAATATGAATAATAGTATCAGCTATCAGTCCTTAAAAAGAAAAGGAATTACAACTACTTGAATCTATCTCTACACTTAATGGAGAATGAGACTATTTAGCTGAGGGTTCTTTGGCAAAGCTTTAGATACTAGAGAATGATTGAGGGTCCAGGCAGTTCAAAATCTGACAGCACTCAGGAGCACAAATTCACCAAGGATACAGCTGAAGTTTTTTTGAGGAATGTACTCAGGCAATTTAAATGAGAACTTCAAGAACATGGGAGCTGGTTAGAGCTCTAATTAAAGGGGTAGACAAGCTCTAGAGATTCTAGTGAAGTAGGACATCAATTCATTTAGTTGTGCATGACAATAACACAAGAATCTGACAACCCAAACAGCTGTCCAGATGATTGTACCTATGTACTACCCTGACTTTCACAAAATCCCACACATACATTCAGATTAGCAGTCTGTAGAGGATTCTGTGAGGAAAAAAATATCAGTCTGGGGAAAAATCATCATCATACCCCTGGGGAAAAATGTATATGCACACTACCAAATACCAGAGCAGAAGCAGAGCAGTTTGATGACTGAATACAAGCTATGAAGTCTATAAAGAGATCAGGAGGACTACAGAAAGTCACTGAAAGCTTTCAGGAACCACCAGCTCCAGAAAGAAAAGCTTGGTTTGTTTCTTCTTTCCTTCCTCTTTGTAAAACCTCTTACAGTGCACTATTTAGTCCATTCAGAAGCTCTCTGAATCTAACAGTAGAGTCTGTGCCAAACCAAATAAGAACATTTCATCAAGATCTGTTCTGGGTTTTGTACACTATTTCTAAACAAACAAACAAAAAAATAGAGGGATAAGGACATAAACAATGTATTATGCATTTGTTAACCATGCATTTAGTAACACACTCTCTTGAAATCTAAAAATTCATTAGCCAACAGGCAAACTTTTATAACATTGCAGCAGCCAAACACAAAATAAAATTTAAAAAAAGACCAAGAAAAAAAAAAAAGAAAAGGAGACTGGCTAAGCAAAACCATGGATAATAAAAACCAAAAGGTTTTCTAAATTACTGTTGCCTGTGTCATTAAATTTCATATTGTGCATAGAATCTAAATACATCACTTTGTTCTGCATGACAAGCAGAAGTGAGCATTCATACATTACTCAGCCACTTAATTAAGAGCCTGGGATATTTGCAGTTAGCAGAAACTAATAAGGGAGCCACATTTAAATTCAAATCACTCCTCAGGGTAGCTGCCTGCAACATAAGCAAAGCTTACTGGGTAGATGTTCCACTAACAGCTCAGCTAAAAGCTTAGTTTTGGTGCATTTGTGAGCACAGAATAATTCTGGGTTTGGTTAAAGGCAAGAGTGGAATCAACAAATCTGGCTGGGATTTGGAAGTTTTGTTTTGTCTTAAGTTATTTTTAAATTCCAATGTGTCTGTTACTGTATATACTGAATTAGAGTGTGATTCAGAGGTTTACTAGCACAAAACAGGAAGTTCTAGAAAACAGTCTCCTAGGCCTACCCAAGACAGGGTATTTCAGAATATTTTGCAGGAATAAAACCTACTGCAGAAAGCAAGCAGCCAGCCTAGCAGCCTAAACAAAATCAATGTATGAATACATTTTATACCTTACATCTCGATTCCAAAGCAAATTCTTAAATTAAATTTACTGTCTGACCAATTTTCTTCTTTGCTTCTCACTATTGAGAAGCTAATTTTGCAGTTTATTTGGAAATTCCAGCTTACAGGGAATTCTACATTGTTTTCTATAATGAAACGAAAGTAAAGTAGTAAAGAGAGTAGGAAGAATTGACCTTGCAGCATCAGAGCACTGCTATGGTCCTCACACCAGTTCCAATCCTTTCTTTCACTTTGCTCTAGAAGACATCTTAGAATCATACAATTGCCAGGGTTGGAAGGGACCTCAAGGATCATCCAGCTCCAACCCCCCCTGCCATGGGCAGGGACACCTCACACTACAGCAGGTTGCTCACAGCCACATCCAGCCTGGCTGCAAAAACCTCCAGGGATGAGGCTTCCACCACCTCCCTGGGCAACCTGTCCCAGTGTCTCACCACCCTCATGGGGAAGAATTTCTTCCTAACATCCAATCTGAATCTACCCACTTCTAGTTTTGTTCCATCCCCCTTAGTCCTATCACTACCTGATAGCCTAAAAAGTCCCTCCCCAGCTTTCTTGGAGCCCCCTTCAGATACTGGAAGGCCACAAGAAGGTCTCCTCAGAGCCTTCTCTTCTCCCGACTGAACAGCCCCAACTCTCTCAGTCTGTCCTCATAGCAGAGGAGCTCCAGCCCTCTCATCATCCTCATGGCCCTTCTCTGGACACCTCCCAGCACATCCACATCTTCTTGAAGGATCAATGGATTTGACATCTTTAACATTCCAGGCAACGTTATGCAAATTCAAAAGAAAATAAGCTTCTAAACCAGGCCAGAAGTACGCCTTGAGAATAAAGTTTGCTTATGACATTTCACATATCTGCTCCTACAATAGGCCAAAAACTGTTCTTTGAAACTAAAGTTTGCTTGTGGCATTTCACAAAGAGATGTATTGAGCTTTATATTGACCATAACTGTGTTATAAAAAACATTAAGATGATTTTTCCATAAAAACCTCTCTGTGGTGATAGGACGAGGGGCAATGGCTACAAACTAGAGAAGAGCAGATTTAGACTGAAAGTTAGGAAGAAGCTCTTTACCATGAGAGTGGTGAGACACTGGAACAGGTAGACATAAAATATAATTTCTTTCTGGTTACATGTGGCCAGAGAAGACTCTTGACTCACAGCTTCCTGGAGTACTCTGGTGCCATATATGAATTGTATGACATTTCCAAGCATTAGAGCTTTAATTCTTACATTCCTGGGTATGCCTGTGCTAGGTTATGCATCTGTGCAGTTAAATGGAACACACAGAGAAGTTAACTTTTTTAAATTAAGTGTTAACTGAGCCTGCTGCAGAATTGGAAGTAGTTTGATTGCATCAGCAGGATTATGTGCACTCAGCATTTACGAGTGGCCTGACGTTGCTGCAGATGTAACATCACCCCAGCATTGAGCTGGTGCTTTCAGATCTGAGGGTTTTATCACCATGTTAGAGCTCCCTTGTGTGCTTCACTATACAGTACTCTGGTTGGAACCAGAGATTTCTGTATCTGATTAAAATGCACAGTCCAAGCAAGCCTTCAGAGGATAGGGATGCATTCTCGCTCTTCCTTTGCTCATAAAGAAGCAGAAGAACAGAGAAATAAAAGTTTTAAAAGGCCTTAGGAATCATTCTTTTTCAGCCTTACACTTCTACTACCTGGAAAAAAAAAAAAAAAAGTTGTATTTATCCAATTGTATTTCATGACAGTGAAATCAGCAACAGAACTGCAATTGAGAGCAAATTTGACTCAGGGCGCAGCTTAGAAGAGCTGCTTCAAATGCCAACGTTTCTTGAACAGCTGCTTTGCTCCATACTGGAAGGGATTAACATGTTTGAAGTCAACTGAGGAAAAAGTGTTCTAGTAGGAGTATCTTTCAGGAAATTAGGATACATCTTGTATTCTGCTAACCTGAACAAAGCTATTTAAACAGACTAAGAGTCTACCTCTGTGGAACCCTCTAAATCAGGTTGGGTTTTCACCTTTTGGTTAATCTCTGGCAATACACAAGAGGCATCATAATACATCTTGAAAACTCTTGAAACACACAGTCTTGAAGTACATCTTCATGTGTAGTTCCCAAAACAACCAAAAGCAACAAAAGATCCTCACTGCTTGAACTTCTTCACTTTTTTTTCCCATTGGTTCTCCTTCTACTTCAAAAGAAGTTAAGAAAGTAGCCCAGTAAAATAAAAAGCCCTTGAGCTATGAATAGACATTGAGCTGATGTTTCACTTTCCTAATGCTAAGCATTTTAATCTCTTTCTGACACTTGTCTTTACTTTTTCTCTAGAGCAATATATAGAAGAGCAAGTGGAGTGCTTGAGATGGCTGAGACAGGAAACATCAACTGGAAGTAGAAAGAGAAGCAAGAAAAATAAAAAAACAGAGGGATTCTGTCTTCTTGTTTTCAGGATTAAAGGAAAAGTTTTAGGAGCAATACACAATGCTCAACTGAGAGGAGAAAAAGTGCTTTTCTACATTTTAGCTGCTTGATTTTATTTGGGAGACCATGAAAACACTTGATATGGCAGGAGAACAGTGAAGATTACAGAAATAATCCAGAGGGCCACAAAGATGATCAGAGGGATGGAAAAACTCTCCCATGAGAACAGGATAAGAGAATTATGGAGGGGTGGAACACCTCTCCTATAAGAACAGGCTGAGAGAGTTATGGAGGGTGGAACACCTCTGCTATGAGAACAGGCTGAGAGAGTTATGGAGGGTGGAACACCTCTCCTATGAGAACAGGCTGAGAGAGTTGTGGTAGTTCATCCTGGAGAAGGGAATACACATTCTGGGAATGTTCATTTTCCTTGACAAGTCTCTTCTAATAACATTTGCAATGTTTAATTTCCAATTAGTTAATCTTCTGCAGTTACATGTAATCTCCATGCTGTATTGTGTCAGAAAAGAGATTAAATTAATTCCAAAATAAGATTAATTAAAATACCTGAAAATTTGTGTTGCATATTAATGTGTGTAAAGAAAAAAAAAATATAAAACCAAAACCAAAAGCAACAACAACAACAAAAGAGGCATAATTCCTAATGAGTAGTGTTTTGATTTGGGGAAAAAAAAAAGAGATAATAAATAGATTGCTAAATTAATGCCATATTTAGCTCTCTTATCACACTCTCTTCAGCTCACAGATTTCAAAGACAAATCACAGAATCATAAAATGGTCTGGGTTGGAAGGGACCTCCTCCCAATGTCATCTAGTCCAACCCTCTCTGCACTAAGCAGGGGCATCCTCAACCAAATCAGAGCTCTCTTTAGCCTCAACTTGAGTATCTGCAGGGATGGGGCCTCAGCTAGCTCCCTGGGCAACCTGATGAAGAGCACTTCCTTTATCTGCCAGTGGAAATGAGCTATAGAAACTGGTGTCTAGCAGGTTAACCTGAAGATTCACTATTTATTTTTTCTGAGGTTGCCCACTCTGGGCTACAATGACTTCTGCTAATAGAATGATTCTGTTTATCTCATGGAATGCCACCTGCAAGGTGCCAAGCATAAATCACTTACAGGTACAGGATGTAATGATAGCTGTGAATCCCATCAGGACACACATTTAAGTCCAAACTGAAACTGAGGAGCTGCATATTATTTTCTTCAGCAGAGCAGGGAAACATCAGTGTGCTTATGAAATACCATGTAAGTTCTTGGAACACATCTCAATGGTATATTGATTCCCTATCTGGGCTGAAATTCATCCTGCACAGTTCTCAGGCCGGGATAAATGCCCTTACTGTTAATATATATTACCATTAAATAAATGTCAGTTTATTACCTAGTTTCTTCACCTTGAATTCAAATTTTAATGTTTCATTTTTTTTTTTTAACTACTAATAAAACTGTACTCTGGAAACCAGTAGGCATTTTAAATCAGCTTTATTATTCTCAAATCAAAAGTCATAAGCACATGGATGTGTTATATCTGCATTTACACTTGCCCTAAAGTTTCATTTAATGGAATTCATTAATAGAAATCATATTTTTTATGTACCACCATCTCTCTGCTGCATCACTTTGATTTTATAAACCATTTTGCATTCATGAATTCTAATACCAGCTCCTATGTAAAGAGGTGGGTTAAAGATATTTAGTCAAACTCAGTGCCTTAGTGTCTTTATAATTAATTTCCATTGATGAAAGCCTTCATAGATGGGGAAAATGTCCTCAGATATTCTTCCTTTCTAAATAATTAGTAGTGGTCATAAAAACAAGCGATTTTCCAAAGTCCAGACAAGCTGGAGGGATATTATCCTCCTAAAGCTGAATTACCAGCTCTGTCAGAACTTAATAGGATTTTTTTTTTTCTGTCATGCACATTCAAGGACAGTATTTGGTCCTTGCTGAGGATAAGCATGCCATGGAACTTCTGCCACTGCAATGTGTCTGACCCAGCTAGTTCAGATGTGTGCCTGTCTCAGACAAAGCCTCTCAATTATGGCAAAATATATGGTGGTTTGGTGAAGGGGAGAAAACATCCACAAGGAATTCATCTGTGATGACAACTAGCTCTGAACCAGCTAATGCCTCACCTTTTCTTAGCTGTGGTTTTCTTTATTTTTATTTTTATCTGTGTTAAAATTAATTACATTCCCTGCACTGCTGCTGCTACAGAACAGAGAAGCTTTTGCACAAGAGGAGACTGAAATAAGGCTGAGACAAAACTCAAGTCAGAGCAATATGACCCTTTAAAGAAACAAGTGTGCTATGGCCCCCGAAAAGATGAAGATATTAGGAAATCAAACTTGATTTTAAGTGCTCTAGAAAGAAGCAAATCCAGACCCTGTGCCAATGGCTTTCTCTGTATCACATTCTTGCCTTATAGTATAGGTTAATATTCTGTTTCTACTGTTGTGCAGAGAGAGTGTAACAATCTTTCTTCATCTGAAGAGAGCACATGAGCTGCCTCTTCCCTGTCAACCACTTGTCCCTTGCCCAAAGGCAAAAAGAACTGGCAAAGCTGATTCCTTAAGCACAGTCCATTGGGATGCTGCATTATCAACATCTGTTCTTTATTCCAGAGTGTCTCAGGACTACAGCAAATCTTTTGAAAATCCATATCATTTCTGATTTCCTCTGTTATGTGGGTTTGTGGAAAGCCTTCCCTGTTGTGCTACCTGAATTCTCTGAAGTTAGAGCCCAGCTCAAAGATTGTTTTGTTTCATGGAAGTTTAGTCCAGTGGGAGACTCTCAAAGCAAGGCATTCCCATGATGATTTTTCTCATGACAGGATGAATCATTGCATATTATTTTTGTAACCATTAACAACATGGTCAGTGCTAAAACATTGAAATAAAAATTCCACATTTCAATGTCTCAATAAAGTGCTTACAACTCACTAAGATTAAGCCAGGCATTTGTAATAGCTTCAAATTTAGTCATACAGCTTGTTCTGTCTCTCTGCTTTCTGGGATGGTGAAGATTGGATCTGTATTAGCCCTCCATGGAAATACTTTTTCAATTTAAGCTGTGAGCTGTTTGCATTACAGGGAACAAACTCAGAGAAGTGGCACTGCTAGTTGAAGCAGAAAATGCTGTAAGTTGGTTGTGACTTTTAGTTCCAGTGAGAATTACTTTCTGTGAGAATTTGGTTTCTATCAGAAGTGAGACCAACCAGCAAAACACTGTGATGTCTGAACAAGTCTTACCCTTCTGAATCAGCATCAGGTAACTCCAGACTATCTTTTAAAGAGTCAGCTTTGTCTCATGGCCCTGGAAATTGAATTTGCCTTGATGTTCATGAAGCTGAAGGGAAGGTAGATTATGGTTCTCTCACAGTTGCTTTTGCAGCTAGAGAGGTCCCCAGCAGCAATCTTAATCTTTACATCACCAAACTGCTCAGAAGTTTTACTCTAGACAAGACATGCAATCTGATTAAAAAATCCCTAACATGAAATACTAAAGACCCTTATTAAAAACAAATGAAAAATTATTGCAACTCTTTTTTTGTTGTTGTTGGGGTTTTTTTGGTTGGTTCGTTGGGGGTTTTTTTGGTTGGTTGGTTGGTTGGGGTTTTTTTGCTCATCAATGCACTACTACAATTGACAAATTGTTCATCGACTTTCTGAGACCAAAATGAATACCCTCACGTTGCTGTTTACCTAAGGAACCCAAAGAGAATCAATGAAATTGATGCATAATAATGTTTCCCACCTGTGTTTGGTTCCATAAGCACAGAACAAACAAATCACAAGGCAGAGAATAACAAACCCACAGTCTGGAGAAGAGAAGTCTCCCAGGTGACCTTCTTGTGGCCTTCAAGTATCTGAAGGGGGCTCCAAGAAAGCTGGGGAGGGACTTTTTAGGCTATCAGGTAGTGATAGAACTGGGGGGAATGGAATAAAGCTGGAAGTGGGGAGATTCAGACTGGACATGAGGAAGAAGTTCTTCCCCATGAGAGTGGTGAGAGCCTGGAATGGGTTGTCCAGGGAGGTGGTTGAGGTCCCATCCCTGGAGGTGTTTGCAGCCAGGCTGGATGAGGCTCTGGGCAGCCTGATGTAGTGTGAGGTGTCCCTGCCCATGGCAGGGGGGTTGGAACTAGATGATCCTTGAGGTCCCTTCCAACCCTGACTGATTCTCTGATTCTATGATAGGTGATTCCTGCCCTTTCTGCTGTCACACAGAGGGAACAACAGCCTGGTGATGTTTGGGTTTTTTTGCCTGCCACAGCACAGAAGATGCTTCTCTCTGTTGCAGATTTGTACTGTGGAAAGGGCAGAGAGCTGGCAAAGCTGCTGCCTGAAACACTGGGCCTTGGGACAGCTCAGTGTCTGTGTCTCATCAGTCCAGGACACCCAATTTGCATGGCTGATACCCAAGCTGCATGACATAAAAGGGAGATCAGAATGGGGGAAGAAGTCAGCTTGCTAACAGCACAGAAATAATTCATGTTACATTGACAGAAGACAGAGAACAACCAGGAAAACTGTAACAACTGCCATGTAGTTAGGTCCCTGGCTTTGAAAGCAAAACAGAGTTCAAATTAACGATTAAAAAAAAAAAAATCAATATAACACAGATACTTAAGGAGAGGGATGAGGAAGGATCAGCCAGAAATGTAATGGTGATAGACATAATGGAGGAATTTTTGTGTGTGTGAAACAAGTGCTAAAGAGGCTATGGAAGAAAACAAACAGCAATGAAAGCAATTAATAGACTTCTGCAATGGCTGAGACATGAATTACCTCCTTCAGGAAGACTTCTTTCAATGAAAGCAGTCAATACTGGAAAGGTCAAGGAAGGTGAGGTATGTGGATGCAATGAATTAATAAACCTAGCAAAGGCAGGCTTTATGAAACCTAACATCCCTGTTCAAAAGCACAACATAGCTCACCTTAGAAAATATATTTTGAGCTGCCCAAATGTAATTAAATGTAGAAATCAGGGGAGGAGGAGACAGAAAGAGAAAACTGCATGATTTTAGAAACCAGATAAAAACCAAACCAAACCAACACCAAAAAAAAAAAAACCCCAAACAACATCCACAACTTTCCTTCTACGTGAAAACCATGGCTGAAAATAATACTGGCTAGATCACAGTGATATTATGTAAGCCAAAAGCACATTTTCACCTTGAAGGATGATGATTTCTGGTCACCTTGCCCATAAATTACATGAACCTGCAGTGTTCAGAGAAAAGTGACAAAAAAGGATAAGCACAAAGAATGTCCATGAAAAATGCATTCAAAAGAGGACTAGCAGTTAGTGAGACAAAGGAGCAACAGAGAAAAAAACCCAAGCCCATGGTTCTATTCTCAGAGAATAACAGGATTGCTGTTAAAATAGAATGGCTTTATGAGTTTCCTTCAAGTGAGATCCAGCTGGAGGACAGTGGTGTCCCCCAGGGATCAGATCAGTTCTGGGCCCCATCCTGTTCAATATCTTTATTGATGATCTGGATGAGGGGATTGAGTCAGTCATCAGTAAGTTTGCAGATGACACCAAGTTGGGAGCAGGTGTTGATCTTCTAGAGGGTAGAAGAGCTCTGCAGAGGGACCTGGACAGGCTGGACAGATGGGCAGAGTCCAACAGGATGGCATTAAACAAGCCCAAGTGCCAGACTTGTTGAATCCCAACTTGGTGTCATCTGCAAACTTACTGATGATGGAATCAATCCCCTCATCCAGATCATCAAAAAAGATATTGAACAGGAGTAAAGAGCATTGGACTATTCCAGTTCTTATTCCTGTTTTTCTAACCCTAATCCTAGTTCTAATTCACTCTTCTTTTTCTGTGCAATTAAAACAGCCACCATGGAATTGCAGTCAACAGATCATAATTTTTGTACTCTGAACCAAATATTATTGGCAATCATTTTGCCAGGTCTTGAAGTCTGTATAAAAGAATTTAAATACATTATTTCAGGACTAAGTCAGTATAAAAGAATGTAAATACATTATTTCAGGGCTGGACACAGCTGATTTGTATAAAAAGACAGTGAAACTTTATTTTACAGGATATGTATACAAGATGTGCAGTGTTTGTGCCTCCAATAATGTTTGAACTACACTACAGAGTCCAGCCTAGCATATTGTCTCTGTGGTGGCCATTCTCCTCCAGAAAACCTTTTTCTTTATTATTACTAGAAAGAAATTAAAAATTTCTTTCTGCTGGTAGTCAGTTTATTCAGTTTATCAGTAGGACCCTTGGCCAAACTGTAGTTCTTGAAACACTGGTAACAAATTTAGCATTGATCATCATAGCAACTCATCACTGTGAAGGTTTTCCTAGAGATTGCAAGAAAATTTGGATCAGCTCTTTTAGGAACTGTCTTCATTATTACCAGAAGCATTTTTTTTCAGCTCTTTAAGGAATGATCTTAATTATTACCAGAAGCAGGCCTTACAATTGCTTATCAAACTTTGTTACACTGCTCTCCATTTAGGTTTCTTCATAAAATAAGTACTTAAACTGCCTTCCTTTCTTTGAAGCAGAGAGTCATCAGGAAGATTGAAGACATTTCTCCTCTTCACTGAATAAACACCCACAGTAATTAAATACAAATGTTAAAAAAAGGAGAGGAAGGGAAGAGTGTTTGTATGGCTAATTCTTTTCTGAAGAAGCATAATTCACACACCATTATGGCCTTCTGTGTTTGACTGAGAAATTAGGTACTAAATATTTTTCATGCTTCACCTCTCCAGTCAGCATGAAGACAGGAACACAGCATCACTGATTCTCGCAGGACTTCTTTGGGGTCTTTGTCTCTTGCTGCTGTGCTCCTTTCTTTCTCCACTTCTTTCTGTGAAACTTGCAAATTCATGTGAGGATTTGGCTACTTTTGTGATTTTCACAGGATGTCAGAAGTTGGAAGGGATCCAAAGAGATCATCAAGTCCAACCCCCCTGCCAGAGCAGGACCAATACAATCTAGCTCAGGTCACAGAGGAACACATCCAGATGAGCTTTGAAAGTCTCCAGAGAAGGAGACTCCACAACCTCTCTGGAGTGCCTGTTCCAGTGTTCTGTGACCCTTACAGTAAAGAAGTTCCCCCTTGTGTTGGGGTGGAACCTCCTGTGCTGCAGCTTACATCCATTGCTCCTTGTCCTATCACAGGGAGCAAGTGAGAAGAGCCTGGTTGTTCTATTTCCAAAACAAATATCAGCACCAAACAATCAAAATTAGAAAATAATTTATCAATATTTATTGGAATTGGAGTATTTTCAGTCTCAGAGAAAAAGAGGCTAATTTGTATTCATCTCCAACTATTTTTTTTTCTTTGAAAAATATTTCCTTATTAGTAAAAGAATGTTTGGGGTTTTGGGTTTTTTTTTCAGTTTGTCTCTTGTCAAAGATTTTTAAATTCCCAGATGTACTTAATTTATTCTTTAGTATGAAGAATACATCAGTTTTTCAGCATAAACTAAAAAAAATAATAATAAGCATGCAAAACAATTAGACTATTTTTCTTCCGATATTTTCCTTTGTTTTTATTTTAAAAGTTAGAGCACTTCATAGAATCATACAATGGTCCAGGTCTGAAGGGATCTCCAAAGGTCACCCAGTCCTACCTCTCCATAGTCAGCAGGGACATCCTCAAGTAGATCAGGCTGCCCAGGGCTTCATTGAGCCTTACCTTGAATATCTCCAGGGAAGGGACTTCAACCACCTCCCTTGAGCAACCTGTTCCAGTGTTCCACTACCCTCATGGTGAAGAACTTCTTCCTGATATCCAATCTAAATCTGCCCTTCTCTAGTTGGAAGCCATTGCTCCTTGTCCTGTCCCTGCAGGCCTTTGCAAAGTCTCTCTCCATCCTTCTTGTAATCCCCATCAGGTATTGGAAGGCTGCTATTAGGTCTCCCTGGAGCCTCCTTTTCTCCAGGCTAAGAATTTTACTGATTTTATCATCAGGGCACACATCCATTCAGGCTTACACATGCCTGAAGAATATAGGACTGAGTAAAAAAGGATTGAGGATTTTATTGACTTAAGGATTTTCTAGCACCTACTCTTGCAAATTCCACTCACTGTAAAAGTCAAACTGCTTTAACTCTATCTCAGGAAATAAAGAAATTACAAGCTTTTTTTTTTTTTTTTGCTGATATGTGAACCACAGTAGAATTCATCCTGCCCTCCTGCAAAAATAGGAAACTGAGATATTTCCAGTCATCCAGGTTTCAGCCCAAGATCTCTGCTTTCCTGGGTTTTCTCCATGCATTCCAGAATAACCAAACTTACAGGATAAATATCAGTGCTCTTCAAACCAAACTTGGGATGTCCTCCTATGAGGTTTGATTTGCAATGTTGACTTAGAGCAGAGGAGCTGTCTCCTTCTAATTCTGATATATTTTTCTTGCCACTATGGTCCATAAAGCTATCATGTCAAAGGGCACTCTTATTTGCTGTATGTACTCCTAGCATTTCTCCCTGTGTCTCATATTTGTCTGCTCCACTGTCAAAATGTGCTTACTCTTAGCACTAAATACTGATGGAACCTCATCCAGATTCCACTGTCACATGTAACCAGCAAAACTACCTGAACCACTGGGGATTTGGGATTTTTAGAAAATTATTTGCTAAAGGGTTAATTAACCTTTTGTTTTCAAATGATATAGAGAGATTAGTTGTAAGATTTTCCCCTATACAACTATAAAAGTATGAAACTTTCGTCCACCTGGCCCTATTGGAAGCTATCTAAAAAGATTTGCCCTTCCGAGTTCTGAATTCAGTCCCATGAGAGGACTGGCAGGAGTAGTGGGCTAAACTTTCCCTTTCCACTTCAGAAATGAAGCTGTGATGATCCAGTGCAAGTGCAAGGTCCTACAGCTGGTGAGAAATAACAACAGCACCAGGACAGGTTAGAGGCTGCCCTGCTGGAAAGCAGCTCCACACAGAAAGACCTTGGAGTGCTGCTGGACAGCAAGTTCTGCATGGAACAACAATGTGCTCTGGTGGCCAAGAGAGCCAATGGGATCCTGGGATGGATCAAGCAAGGTGTGTCCAGCAGGGCTAGGGAAGTTCTTCTACCTCTCTACTCTGCCCTGCTGAGACCACAGCTGCAATCCTGTGTCCAGTTTGGGGCTCCCCAGTTCAAGAGAGACAGAGACCTGCTGGAGAGATTCCAATAGAGAGCCAGGAGGATGCTGAGGGGACTTGAGCATCTCCCCTGTGAAGAGA
>VXBD01012326.1:99078-118317 GCA_013399975.1 Indicator maculatus
AAGAAAAGAAAAGAAAAGAAAAGAAAAGAAAAGAAAAGAAAAGAAAAGAAAAGAAGAAAGGAGAAAAGAAAAGAGAAAAGAAAAGAAAGAAAAGAGAGAAAGAAAGAAAGAAAGAAAGAAAGAAAGAAAGAAAGAAAGAAAGAAAGAAAGAAAGAAAGACTAAGATTGATACATTTTTAAATATTTAAATACTTCTTAATAAAACAGAAAAAAACAGGCTCCAATTACAGAGTTCAGTTGCCAGTTCAAGACATTCAACTGTTCCCATGGCATTTTTAATACTTCTATATGCATAAATGACATATATATGACATATAGAAATAATTACTAGTCAAAGTACAGTATTCTTATATATTAATGCCAGCTCCTCGTAACTGAGCTGCTTTATACGCTGGCTACTGCCAGAAACAGACAAGAAAACAACTTGCATTTTCTTGCCTAGCTAGAAAGTGCAATATTTCATCACATCTTTTCTGTCATGTCACACCTTAGAAAGACTCTGTGATCTGAAAAAAATGTGTAATGGTTTTGATAGTCACAGACAAAAATAGTCACCAACATTTACTGTATATTCTGCTCTCCTTTGTGCAGTGATTTCCCTAAAATCACTGGCAACCTTGTCTTGGATTCTTGCCATTAAAAATTGTGCCTACCTAAGAGCTGAGTACTTAGAAGCTCAGACAGTCTCATACAGATATATATTGAGTGTGCAGCTACATGTAAATTAAAGAATGCTCTGAATAATAAAAAAATGTTATCCTTTATTGTAAAAGAGTGGCTAATCATTCTTACTGCATCTTCCTTAAAAGCCTGGTGATATTTCTTTCTGCTAACTCCTTTTGTTTTGATCATAAAGTTTGTTCCTACCATTGCACCTCAGTCAAAGAGCATTAGCATGTACCTCCTAAGGAGATCTGTCATTATGATTGACAATTAGATGGCTGAGAGCTGAGAAATGAACACTTTATTCACCCAGGTTAGGTTATGGATATCATAGTCAAGAACCAAACTCTTATTTTGCAACTTTGCATTCCATGTGCTTATATAATCACAGAATGTTCAAGGTTGGAAGGGGTCTTGAGAGATCATCGAGTCTAAACCCCCTGCCAAAAGCAGGATCATACAGGAATGCATCCAGATGAATTTGGAAAGTCTCCAAGAAGGAGACTCCACAACCCTACTGGGCAGTCTGTTCCAGGGCTCTGTCACCCTCACTGGAAAGAAGTTTTTCCTCATGTTGAGGTGAAACCTTCTGTGTTCAAGTTTGTATCCATTGCTCCTTGTCTTAGTATTGTGCACAGGTAAAAAAAGAGCCTGGCCCCCTCCACTTGACACCCACCCCTCAGCTATTGATAGACATTGATCAGATCCACTCTCAGTCTTCTCTTCTCCAGACTAAACAGCCCCGAGTCTCTCTTCACGTGGGATATGCTCAAGCATTCATCCACGAATTCATCCAAAAGTTCTTCAGTTCTCTCACTTTTTATTTATGCATCTTCATACAACTGCAGATGAAGAGCAGCTAACAAGAAGCATCCACATCTGGTTATGTTTAATTTAATGACTTGTTCTTTTTATCACTTATTGAGGAAGGAGGAAATTTCTTGAAGCCAAAATGTCCATTTAAATAATTAAAATTAAAATTAAAATTAAAAAAATCGAGAAGACCTTTTACCATCTGACCTAACAAGAAATTTAGGGGATAGTAAATGGATTAATTAAAACACACAAGTCCAAATATGAAATGCAGAAACCTTTGCTATCCATATCTGCTTGCATATCTCTCTTTCTTCCCAAGCAAATATTGAGCATTCCAAGATGATTTGTAAATCCCAGCCAGATTTATTAATTAAATTTAGAGAGAGACTGAAGAATGTGGGAAACCATCTTAGAGAAGGCCCTTTAATAGCATTTTAAATGTTTTTCTTCAGTGAGAAATGCAAATTTTTTTGTGTCACATTCTGTCCTTGCTTACGTTGATAAGTCACCTCACAGGCAATTCTGAAATGGATGGTTTTGAACATATTGTAGGTTAAACAGACAGTTAATTAAGATAGAAATTGCTCCTAAATATCTACTCTTGCAAGATATTGAAGTTACTTAGTAAACATCTAAACCTGGCAAAATTGCTTGAAAAACAGCAAAGGTAGAAACTTGTGGCATTTTCCAGGTGTTCCTTGAACAATTCTGCCCTATATAAGAAGTCCTACAATGAGAAGTTACATACCAAAAAAAGAGCATCTAAGCTACTCTTATTTATTATCATCATAGCTTTAGCACTAGGATGCTTTGATGGAGAGAGAGCTCCTGGCTGAGCTACCCCAATGTCTGCTCCCAGGTCTAGCCTGTAGAACTGAGCAGCTGCACATTCCCCAGTCACAAACATGGCATTTGGGCTTCTGTGCTGGGTGTTGATGATGAAGTTTTTGCAATGAGGGCCTTCAAGTGCTGCCTGTGTGAGAAGTTGTCAGGAGCTGTCCCCCTTGCCAGACACTGTCATTTCCACCTGGCTCTGACCGACCCGTCACAGGTCACCACTGAATGTGTGGTGCCTCTATTAAAACATATTTGAGAAAGACAAAAAAACACTGGAGAAGCAGAGAAGTGAGGAGAGAAAAGTGAGAAGCAGTTTGAACACTCAGAGCAGATATAAATGAAGGCATTGGAGGCACTGGGAGCAGTGCAGTCCTAGAGGACTACACTGGAGTAAATATCCACAGTGCAGCCCATGGGGAACTCCCAGTCAGAACAGCTGGATATCTCCTGAAGAACTTTCAGCCCATGGAGAACCCAGACTGAAGAAGATACTTTCCTGAAGGACCATGGAGAGCACCCACACTGGAAGGGAGGAAAAGTGGTGGTGGGAAGGAGAAGCAGAGAGGATCTGTTACATGCTAACCCACTCTTCATCCCCTTTACACTGCTCAGAGGGTGCTGGGTAGAGGAGCTGGGAAAGAAGGGGTACAGTGAAGCCTGGAAGAAAGAGGCAGGTGGGGGAAAAGGTTTTGTTCTGAGTCTGTTTCTCACCACCCAAATCTATTTTCATTGGTAATTGAATAGTACTGTCCAAATCAAGTCTGTTTTGCCCGTGATGGCCAATGGTAAGTGATCTCCCTGGTTGTATTTAATCATATAATCTTTTTGTCTTCCTTCTTTCCCATCTGTTGAGGAGAGGTATTAAGTGAGCAGCTGAGTAGGTGTCTGTGTTAACCCACATAAGATTACCCTTCACTTGACACAGCTGAAAAACATCATTTGACAGCATCAACTTGTTCATTCCACTTTTAGGGCCTTCTGAAGCTGCTGACACAACTTACAGCATGTAAATAATTTCATTTGAAGTGAATTGCAGTACTTACATGCTGTAAATCACAGATCTTTTGCAGTCCTTATTTCAAACTAGGCAAAAAAAAAAAATCCTATCACTGTCAGAAACTCAGCCAGATTTTGGTTTTCAGCTTCGATTTGCTCCTGAAAAAAATATATCAGGTGACTATAAAGAATTAAAAAAAATTACCAGAGTTTGTTTTAACAGACTCTCCAAAAGGATTCCAGTACAAATCCAGAAATATAGCCCAGGCAGAGGTTTGAGATTGGCACTTATTCTTTGAGGACTGAATCCTGCCTGAAACAAAGACTGCTCACAGGGAGGCATTGCAGAAGAGTATCTATGAATCTTTCTATATTTTGTATGTGAGATATTGAGACACTTAGATCTTTTCCTTCTCCTACTTGAATTTATAGTTTCATTTCCTGTTTTTAAAAGGCATGCTTATAAACCAAAAAGTCACTGCACAGAATGGAGTAATGCATAACTAACAAGATCAACCAGCAGAGAAGAAGAAATATAAGGAAATTATTTAGTGTGGGTATTATTTAGTGTGGGTTTAGTATTGAGGTACAGCAGCCTTCCTAGATAAAAAACCCATATAGCTATCTGAGTTCTAAAGATTGACAGTACTATTTCAGTCAAGTTTATTGTTCACCCCAGACCACTACAAAATGTAGTAAGAGATAGAACAAATTTGATTTTGAAGTTGACTTTTTGTGCTTAGAGCATGTGATGAGGGACAATGTTCTGACAGCTCAAGCTCACTCAAGCTTAATGACTGATCTAAATTGGAGCTTGGAGATAAAAGAAATTCTTTAGTGATGCCTCAGTTGTCATTGATTGCTATGAGCAATTTTAAAGCTATTCAAGATGAGAATTGTCAGCTTGGTTCTGAAGGAGGAGAAAGTGGTACATAAGATGGGAAGCTAGTGCAAGTGCTGCTGCATCATCAGGGAAAGACACTGTGAATCTACAGGGCATAATGTAAGCAGTAGCTGTGACAAGAAAGACAAAAAATGAAAGGCTGGGGGCATTACAAATATCATCAGCAGCAAGATGACTGAAAACAAAGTGTTCCAGGCGAGAGGAAGTAAGGAAGTTAAGTGCAGGGCAGAAGTTCCTCTTCTGAGTGTTGACATAATGAAAGTAGTTCTCTCTGGCAAAATTATCCCTGTGCTTGCACAGAGCATGACATGTTTCCATCTAAACTCCTATGATTAGAACAGTGAGTATTTAAGCCATAATGATGTTAGGACTAGATAAAATCACACAAGACCATGGCTGGCTAGGTGTGGAGAGGAGATTTTATACCATCAGTTTGTTTTGAAAAGCATCAGATGGGGTCTTCTTCTCTGGAGACTTTCCAAACCTATCTGGATGTGTTTCTGTGTGACCTACTCTAGGTGATCCTGCTCTGGCAGGGGAGTTGGACAAGGTGATCTTTCAAGGTCCCTTCCAACCCCTGACATTCTGTGATTCTGTGATTAAAAGGACAGAAACCTGTATTTAGGTGAGAAAAGGCTATAACTGCTCTGCTCTTTCAGAAGTTTTGGGAGCAGCTGTGTGTCTTTGTTATTCCTGTGTCTTATGAAAAGCTGACTCCAAATACAAAAATCTGTCTCTTGAGCAGTGTATTCAGAGCCAAGAGGCATACTTAGCACATGGGTTTCAGATCCAGGAACATCTTCCAGTAATGTTTGGGTCTCACTAAGATTTACTGACTTGTTCAGGGAGGAAATTTGGTCTTTAAAGCATCTTCAGAAGAGGCTTAAAAAGATAATTCGAGTTGTCTTTTGTGCTGATGCAAGTGGCTGGCTACTTATGGTGGCAGGGATAGTGGCTGTGAGCAAAATTTTATTGCAGAAAGCCATTTGTTGATTATCACTCGTGTCTTGTAACCAAGGAAAGGAGCAGGCAGCATAGGCTTGTTTCTGAATAATTTTATTAGGTGTGAGATCAAATGTGGTCATGTAGGCTTTGTTAAGTATTTTCAGGCTTGAAAGATAGCACTGCACAATTTTAAGGAACCTTATTGATTGCAATTGATTTTAATGTTTTATATATATATACACACACACACACACACTATTTGGTGTTCCTCTGATGAATTCAGGTAGGTAATACTAGATTTTATATAGAACTATCTACAATTGAAACTATCACTGCTGTATGTTTTCTCTTTGTTGATAATAAATTAGTGTGTGTTAGTTGGAGATTTCTACAGGTGGGGGTTAGTTTGTTTGTTTGGGGGTTTGTGTTTCTGTGCTTTTTTGGTTGGTTGGTTGGTGTGTGTTTACTGAGCAAGCATCTTGTTTTCTGAGCAAGCATCACATAAATGTTCCATAGCTATCCTTTTTTCAAAGAAATCATAGCATGGCTTAGGTTAGAAAGACACCTTAGAGGTCATCTACTCCAACCTCCCCCCACCATGCTCAGGGATGCCTCTCAACTAGACTCAGCAGCTCACAGCCTCATCCAGCCTGGCCTTGAACATCCCATGGAAGGAGGCATCCACAACCTCTCTGAGCAACCTCTCACCACCCTCATACTGAAAAACTTTTTTCCTAAGGTGCAGTCTAAATCTACTCTCCCACAGTTAAAACCATTCCACTTTCTCCTATTGCAAGACACCCTTGTGAAAAGTCCCTCTCCAGTTGTCCTGTCGGATACCTTCAGGTGTTGGAAGGCAGCTCTAAGGTGCCCTTGGAGTCTTCTCCAGGCTGAACAACCCCAGCACCCTCAGGCTAGCCTCATAGCAGAGGTGTTCCAGTTGTTTCTGGTAGTAAAGATTTGTGCAGTTGTGCTTTATCTCAGAGGCAAACATAGCACCGCAGAAAGAGAAGAGCTTCTAAACGCCCTCAAATTATTCCCAAAATGTTCTAGCTAAAATATTCCGAAAACAGTGAAGTTTGTTGAGCTCATTTCTTTAGAGAATCAGTATTGTTAAAAAAAAAAAAAAAAAAAAAAAGCTCTATGATCATGGTATATTCAGCATTTATTCTGCAATTTTAATGACAGAACTTTAAGATGCTGTATTTTCTTGCTGTGCACAGTTTGATCCCTCTCCTGATCTCTACAAGATCAGCTGCACTGGGGAGAGTTTGTTCCCTAATTTGTTGCCTTCAAAAAACCAAAGAGAAAAGGTCAGTACTGCTGTTTGGAAATTCCTGTGATTTATCCAGTAACAAAAAAAAATGAATATGCAGCTTATTTGCAAATCCTGTGGAGTCCTATGGACTCCACCTTATCTCTCACTTCACTTACTGTGTGAATTTTGGCAATTCAGGCTTCAGATCTATTTTTTTCCCCCTGTTTTGCCTGTTCTTTACATAATTGTGAGAAATTGAATTTTGGGGAGGACAACCACAAGCTTTCTGTCAGCCAGAGCAGCAGTGATTATCTTCTTAATTGACTGTCTTTGCTATGAATTAAGACTGTGGTAATTTGGCACTGAAAGGAAAGAACTTCTCAGACACCTTTAATAAATCAATTCCACAAGTACATGGAATCCCCAGGTGAGAAACTGTTCAAACAACTGAATTCTTCAGCAAGAGACCCACAGGGGTATTACATCTGCATTTGGAATCAGTCTTAAAAACAATGGAAACAATTGAAGTGCTGTTTTTCTGAACTCTCAGATATTTATTAGAATAAAAATTCCCATTTTAGACATGTTATTTGTTATAGGTTGAGGACTAAATGTTCCATCACAGAGATAAAAAGTCCTCCAAGGGCTAGATAAGTCCAGAGGGAGGCACAGGATGTTGTGATTCCTGTTAGCCCATCCCATCACCCTGCAATCTCTACATAACCAGAGCCTGGATGAGGCACTTAGTGCCATGGTCCAGTTGATTAGATAGGGTTGGGTGATCAGTTGGACTTGATGATCTTGGAGGTCTCTTCCAACCTGGCTGATTCTGTGATTCTGTGATTTACTCCCTTGGGGGTAAAATACCTTTCCTTCTGCTCAAACCAAGACATTATTCAATAGATATTTAGATGTTTAAAGGCAAAAGGAATTGGACTCAATGTTTATAAAGGTCTTTTCCAACCTAGGCAATTCTGTGATTCTGTGAATTCACCTCATCTTGTATCACTTTTCTTTAAAACCATCTCATGACCTTCCCAAAAACCCAGAAAGAAAAATGCAACTCAGCTTTCTCCTCTTTACACAAGCCAGATCCATTCTTCTTCTTCCCACACACTTTATTTTTATAATAAAGGGATGAGTGTCAAGTGGAGGGAGCCAAGACAAGGAACAAACTTGAACATAGAAGATTTCACCTCAACATGAGGAGAAATTTCTTTACAGTGAGGGTGACAGAGGCCTGGAACAGGCTGCCCAGGGGGGTTGTGGAGTTTCCTTCTCTGGAGCCTTTCCAACCCCACCTGGATGCATTTCTGTGCAGACTACCCTAAGTGATGCTGCTCTGGCAATGGGGGTTGGACCTGCTGATCTCTTGGGGTCCCTTCCAACCTCTGATATACTGTGAGACTGTGATCATTTCAGTTTAATAACTGGAACAGCAGTTTTGGTAGGTCTAGGGGATATAGCCATTCTTTTAATTTATTTATTCACTCTGCTGCTATGTTTCTCTCTGGTTTTTGATTAGACATAGTTTTGCAGGTTGTGGTTGAAGATGTCTTTTTTGGTCCATGTCACATGGACATGCTCAGGTTTCTTTGCAATAGGTTGCTTCCTGGAAACTTTTTACTAAGGAAGTGCAACTTTTATGGATATTTTGAGGTTTCAAGGAAATCAGTTGCTCCCAGAGTGACCAAAATATTTTTGCCTAATTCACCTTACCATCCAGCACAGTACAGACAACCCTTACCTAATTTATCAGTGCCATGTGGACTGGGTGCCTCAGCACCCCGTGGTGCTTAGGGACACGGTTTGGTGTTGACCCTTCAGTGCTGGGTTGAGGGTTGGACTGGATCACCTTTGAGGTCTCCTCCAACCAGTTGTATCCTGTGATTCTGTGATCTACACTGTCAAAGATCTGGGATTTCTTTCTCTTTTTAGAACTGCTCTCTTTTACTTACTGGGATCATTCAATCTTGCTCAAGCTCCTAGTATCTGCCTACATTTTATGCAGCAGCTGGATTAGTTCTTCTGAACTAAACATCTAAATGTCACAGTCAGTGGGGAAAAAAAAAGGCATCTTAAAGGCTTTGTAGAGTCCTCTTAAGAGCATCCTAGCTAGTTGAAGCACTCAGCTCTTGGTGTGCTATCTAGAAATCTTAAGCTATTTGAAGACATTCATGCATGTATTGTAGCTAATGGATGCAACTTAACCTGTATGATGTATAACATGCAATGATACATTTGGTAGTTTTAGCCATGGTTTGTATACTATATAATTCACATTGCCCTAAAAAAATCAAATTTAAATCCAAACCAAAATTTATCTATATATATTTTTTTTTCATGAGTAATCACTCCTCTCTATCGATAACTCTGATGACTTTTTAGTGATATTTTCCCTCTATCCAAGTTATTTCCCTCAGGCAGCTAAGTTAAAATATATCATCCTATTGCTTCTTTTTCCTTGTCAGCTAGTGTTTTCATTTGTCATAAAATAACTATCAAGGAAGTGCTTGAAAAGGGAAAATCATTTCCCTTTAATACCATAGTTAGGAATTTGATTAAAAATGAATAAGAAATGGTGATTTGGGATGAGAGTAATGAGTAATCTCTATTGAGGCTACCTTAAATTTTGTATCTGATGATTTTTTTTTAAGCAGATGCATTTTACTTTCATAACTATACCAAGAAATTTGATATTTATGTACTGAGGCAGGGAAAAAAATATAAGAAAAAAAATCCCTGTAGCTGTGAGAATAGTTTATAACAATTTTGCAAAAGCATGTTCAACATTTATGAATAAAAATGTGACCTACAAATCAGATAAATGATTCCTCTGTTATCCAGTAGATGCTTTTCTTCCTTGATTTCTGTGATGAATATATATCACACTTCCCAGATGTCACAAGATATGCACATATTTTCATTATGGCCACTCAAAATATGCAAAAAAATAACCCTCTCAAAAAAAAAATTCTAAATCTTGCAATGCCTTGCATGTAAACACTTCACAAAAGACAGCAGAGCAAAATGTGTTTAGGAGGACAGCATAACATAGCATGTTTATCCAAATGTTCTCTTTTATCATCTCCCCTGTGAAGAGAGACTGAGAGCCCTGGGGCTGTTTAGTCTGGAGAAGAGAAGGCTGAGAGGGGATCTGATCAATGTCTATCAATAGCTGAGGGGTGGGTGTCAAGTGGAGGGGGCCAGGTTCTTTTGGGTGCTTCACAGTGATAAGAAAAGGAACAATGAGTTCAAACTTGAACATGGAAGATTCCAGCTCAACATGAGGAGAAACTTCTTTCCAGTGAGGGTGACAGAGCCCTGGAACAGGCTGCCCAGGGGGGTTGTGGAGTCTCCTTCTCTGGAGCCTTTGCAAGCCCACCTGGATGCATTCCTGTGCAGACTACCCTAAGTGATGCTGCTCTGGCAGGGGGGTTGCACCTGATGATCTCTTGAGGTCCCTTCCAACCTCTGATATACTGTGAGACTGTGATTCTGTGAAGGATTTAAATAGCAGTAAGATGAGTTCCTTTCCTAATAAAAAGAAAATAATAATGTTCACAAAATAGAATAAATCCCTTGGAAAAAGTGTTGGAAATAGTGAATTGTGTTCTTATGGTATCGTGAGGCTAATAGAATTTGTTATGCTGAATTTAACTAGAATGTTCCTAATTTATTTTAATTAAATAACACTTGAGAAAGTGTATGCCAAATGACAAGTAGGTTATGTAGTTTGAAGGCAAAAAGGAAGTGTTGCCTGTGTAACTACCTACCACTGTCTTAATTTCACCATTACTCTCTCTCTCTCTTTTTTTAATGTTTATGAGGAATAAATTGAAGTTTCCAGTTTTGCAGAGTTCTAATGCTTAGGACAAAGCCAAACCTCAGATTTGATTCTGGGGTGTGTGAAACACATTTTACAATCTCCAGTTGATATTTGGAGCATTTGCAATCACTGGTTCGCTTTTTTTTTCCTTACAATCAAAAAGTGATTTTTGAAGGAAAAAAAAAAAACAAAGAATTGTTCAAACTGATTTTCTATGGTTTGGTTTGGTTTGGTTTGGTTTGGTTTGGTTTGGTTTTGATTTGTTTGGTTTGTTTGGTTTGGTTTGGTTTTGCTTTTTTTTTTGCTTTGTTTTGTTTTGCTTTGCTTTGCTTTGCTTTGTTTTGTTTTGCTTTGCTTTGCTTTGTTTTGTTTTGCTTTGCTTTGTTTTGCTTTGCTTTGTTTTGCTTTGCTTTGTTTTGTTTTGTTTTGCTTTGTTTTGTTTTGCTTTGCTTTGCTTTGCTTTGCTTTGTTTTGTTTTGTTTTGTTTTGTTTTGTTTTGTTTTGTTTTGTCTAGGAGAACACTGTGGTAGAACTATGCTATTTTACACAGCTATTTGGATATCAAAGCAATCACTGTGAGCTTCCTCCAGCAGTAAGAAATGACTGGACATCTGTACTGTTTGTTTTCTGATTCTCTTGTCTGTGGGAAAAAAAAGATGTGCCTTGGTTTTTAAATTTTCTTTGTGTAAGTTATTTTATCTCAGTTGGGGAAAACTGAGTGCAGTATGACTTGCAGTTGAGCTGGACTATGTTGATAGTCCTTCACTGTCTGAGGAAATAATACTTTAATCCAGACCTGTCCCACAAAGATATGCTTTATCCTTACCAAAGTGTAAGTATGTCACAGGGAGCTGTAGATGTTGAAAACCCCAAGCGCTCTTTAATATCTTGCTCCTTGATTTTGAAACCCATGGAAAGTCAGTGCTGGGAAAGAAGGTAGGCTTTATATTGCCTTTGTGGATCACACCCAGGAAAAAAAAAACCCTGTGGCCCACCTGCCATGAGGGAAGGACTGTTTGTGTTCACCCTGCTTTCATCTCTGTAGCCACACTGCTTGGTAGTTGGCTTTGATCTCCTCTGGACCTCATGCAGTGCCTTGTGTGAAGAAGTAGAGAGGCTCAGGCTCAAACTAAGGTGTGCAGTGTGGAAATTCAAGGTGGTGTCTTTGGGCACTCCCTGAAGTTAACATATTCAAGCTACACTGTACCTGTCCAGGACAGCCAAGGGGTGGTGAAGACACAACTGAAAAACCCCAATTGTTACGTTCCAGGATAAAGCTTCATGAATTTGTGGATGCTACTGGAGAAGAGCTCAGCATCAACAAGGAAAGCTGCATATGATACTAGTAGAGTACTGAAAGACTCTAGGGAACATTATCTTCACTCAGTCTCTGTTAGAGGTACATAAGGCAGGGCTGATTGTTTTCACAGTCTCACAATATATCAGAGGTTGGAAGGGACCTCAGGAGATCATTGGGTCCCACCCCCCTGCCAGAGCAGCATCACTTAGGGGAGTCTGCACAGGAATGCATCCAGCTGGGTCTTGAAAGCCTCCAGAGAAGGAAACTCCACAACCCCCTGGGCAGCCTGTTCCAGAGCTCTGTCACCCTCACTGGAAAGAAGTTTCTCCTCATGCTGAGCTGAAATCTTCTATGTTCAAGATTGAACCTATTGTTCCTTATCACTGTGAACCACCCAAAAGAGCCTGGCCCCCTCCACTGGACACCCACCCCTCAGATATTTATACACTGATCATGGGAGCAGATCCAGAAAACAAACCAAACCAAACCAAACCAAAACAAAACAAAAAAAAAAGAAAAAGTGCTAGGCCCCAGATGCACATTGGTATGTTTTTTGTCTCTCTGATTGTCTAAATGAGCCTATATTACAGATCACCAATTCACATATCTGCCATCATTCTAATGTATAAATTGTTGAGAGATTGTAAAATCCTCGTTCAAACTGTTCTGTGATGAGGGGGGGTTTCTGAGGGTTACTGTAACCATGCAGTAATGTTGATTTTTGTATGTTTCAAGCAAGACCTAACAGAAATGTCTGGGGCTGTATAGGCTCCAAAAAATAAAAAGTTGTATAAAAGGAGAAAAATATTTTTGAGCTTTTCCAAATGTGCTACCAGTTACTCATTCGTTTTTAAGACAGAAAATTCTTATAAAGAAAGCAGAATACTTTTTTTTTTTTTTTGGTTGGAATTTATTTCAGTGCATTTAACCCTCAGTTCTTTTTAAGTATGCTTACTACTTAAGGACATTTTAAAATATCAAATGTGGAGCTGTTCAATTAATTGACCTATTCAAGAAATTCAAAATCAGAACCTGCCTACTCTTCAAGAAATTAAAAATAAGATCCTGCCTACTCTTGCATTTTCTAAAACAGATTAAGCTGTAATATATCTTATGTACCAGAAAGATGTAAAACATGAAATAATCTGAGGGCTAGCAGTGCAGAAGGATATTTTTGCTTTCATTTTCAGTTGCATTCTAAAAGGAAATAAAAACTGAACATAGAGAAAATGATTCAATACATCCACAAAAATGCTAGCAAAATTCTCAAGCAAATGAAAGTATCAAAATATTATAATACTTCTGCTTGTATTATGTAGTTTGCTTTATATCCATCCCTTTGCAGCAGCTCTTCTTATACCAGTGTTAGTATGAGGAGGAAAAGTAGATCCCAGAGATTCCTGCCATAATTCCTCTGCAAAATTCTTTAAGGTACTGGACTGACAGCTACTGAGCTCTCATCCTTTGAAAGTGGCTGTCTGCATAACCTTACTGACTCCTCACAAAACACTTGCTGTGCCATAAAAAATAAGGGTGGATTGCACTGCCTCCCTGCTGCAGTGAAGGAAAAAAAAGAGAGCAGAACCTCTGAGGGGGGAAGCGTGGAACACAGCTTGCAAAAAAATTGTAACTTATTTTTCTCTTTTCCATATTTTATTTTTTTCCTTCCAACTTAAAGCCCATGTCCCTGGGCTCCTTATTTAGTCAATGGAGGAGTATATGGTCCTTTAGAGGGCTGTTCAGAGCATCTAACTCAGAACTGGAGTCTCTCACTAAGCCAGATGCTGTGAGCATCCTGCTGAGCAGCAATCTTCCTGCCAGCAACAATATATTGTGTTGATCTTTGCCCAGACTAGATTGTGTGCTCATAACTGAGGGCCCCCTAGATATTGTTCCACTCCTTTTTTCTTCTCAAGAAAAGTCTCATATGTCATGGTTTATGTTAAGAAAGAGTAAGTGAAGCCATAATTCAAAGCCTCATCAGCTGGCTGCTCTAGTGGCCTGTTCTTGTCCTTCCATTTTCTGCATGCTTGTTTGCTCTGTCTCCTGTCTCCTGCATTCCTTAGCTGTCTCATTTCCAATGTTTTGCTCCTCAGACCCTCTACCAGTTGGTTGTGTTAGTTTACCAATGCACCTTGGTTTAGCTTATAGGAAAAAAAAGAAGAGATCATAGAAACATAGAACAGCCTGGATTGGAAGGGACCTCCAAAGACCATCTAGTCCCACCCCCTCTGCAGTAAGCAGGGGCATCCTCAGCTAGATCAGGTTGTCCAGAGCCCTGCCAAGCCCTGCCTTGAATATCTCCAAGGATAGAGCCTCAACTACCTCCCTGGGCAACCTGTTCCTGTGTTCCACTACCCTCACAGTAAAGAACTTGTTCCTAATGGGATTGGGCTTCCAAAAATGAACTCTTTCCTTTCCCATACTTTCTTAAGAAGCAATGCTGAAAAACACAGAGTCTTTTAGTTTAACTTACTCAAGACCTTTCAAGGAACTTTTAACAATGCCCACAACACTTTGTCCTCTGTTACCAGTTATGCTGTTTTATTTCTGGTTTTGAGTAACATGTATGGGGGCCAGCTACTCCCTAATGTATACAGTTAACCCGCATATTCTATAGCATAAATGATGGTGCACAGCAGGTCTGGTCCTGGTCATTTTTTGCAGGTCAAAAATGTCTCCCTGCATACTAAGGCACATTTTGGATGTTTGAGAAGTGATGGATGTAGTGTTTTTGGGGGGTTTCTTTCAGGTAAATGGAGTAAGCACCACTTTCCCTGCTATTTAGTGAGGCTTTCAGGGTTATAGGAACACTCCCATTTTAATTTTTCATTGAGGCAAAACAGATGAATGGTAATCTGCAGTATTCAAGATGGAAAATAGGGAGGGTTTTTAAGTACCATTTTATAAAGCACTGTGATTGGACCTTAATTGGTTCTTAATGTAGTAATTTGCTCCTAAGAGAGGATTTAAAAGAAGAAAAAGATCATTTATTAGCTGAAAAACAGAACAGAGAAGAAGAAATAAGGAACTGAATAAGGAACTAAGGATATAGACTTATGATTGTGTTACATATGGACTTTCTTATTTCTTGTTTTAATTGTTTTAGGTTCAGCTAAAGAAAAGGAATAGAATTGGGATAGGTGATAACAGACTCAGTAGTGCTTTAATGCAGACAAAGCTCCAACTGCAGTAACAATCTAGTCCTGCATATACTGCAAATCAGGAATTAACATAGTCAAAGAAACCATTAGTTGAACATAGAACAATAAATAGGGCACAAAATACATTTTGTGAGTCCCACAACAAATGTTGGTTTAGAAGGAACTAAAAGAATGGATAAGGCAAATTATAAGACAAAGAAGGATTCAGTTAAGTAGATTAACAGGCATTATAAGGGAAATTCTAAGTCTTTAAACTCCGTTTTTTCTTAAGCATAAGCTATTGCAAACATCTACAATTTGGAGCTAAAAGTCCAGGTGAAGCCAAACAGAATAAAGCTACTGAAATAAATTCTGAATGATTAAGCTAGTGGTAAAAATAAAACCTCCTGCACTCAGTAAAGTACAAATGTAAAAGCAATGAATGAGCAGAAAGGTTTACCTTAATTTTTTTTTCCAGAGAAAAGTTGCATACAGGACGCATACACAACAGAATTGAGTCTGCCACAGGTTTCAAGCTAACTCAAACTCTGCTTAGTGCTATACTTCATCCCTGCTTCAGTGAAACCAGTTGGAGCTTTGCCCCTGCTTTTGAAAGAGTCAAGCCAGCACTTCAATTTATAACTTTTTATTGTAGATGGCATTATTGCTTGTTTACTCACCTTCTATTGGCAGTATCAACATGGGGGAAAATTTCTGTTGTTCCCTTAAACCTGACAAGGACTTTTATTTTTGCCACTTTGTCTTTATTTAAATGCCCCTGAATGAAGTTAAACATCTTGGCAAAATGGAGTAGCTCAGAAGACCTGTCTTACTATTGCTCTCAAAAGTATATACCAACATACCTTGCAAGGAATTAAGCACAAAATCCTTGCTGGAATTTCACCTAAAATGCAAAATTAATGTTTATACAGCAACATGTCTCTTCTGCATGTTTTTGTGGGTATGTGGATCTCTAAAAATACACATCCCTGCAAATATATTTTTTCCCATTTTTTTTTCTGTATGAAATGTAGACTTTAAAACCCACTTACTAAATGTGCAGCAGAGCTGTGCTTCTCCACGTTTTTCAATACACCTCGCTGTCACTGGCTTCTGTTCCAACCCCAGAGTTCATTACTGCCTCCTTATTTTCTTGCTTTATTTCTTTGCCTCACACTGTTGCCAGCAGCTCCAGCAGTGCTGGCCAAATGCCCAAACCAATAATCTTAAGTTGAACTCTGCTGTCTTAGTCTATAGCTATAGGAATGTCTCAGCACCTTGCTCCTTGAGCCTCGTGGTTCCCTATAAATGCAGTCCAGATTGAGTCAAGGTGGTTTATCACAGAGCCAGAAATGATGAGGAGAGATTATTACCTGGGCTCCAAACCATACACTTCTTTGTCTGGAACATAATTATGACTCAGTACTGACACAGATCACACTGCTTGAGGACTGCTGAAAAAGATGCAGTGAAAAAAAAACCCAAACATTTTCTTTTCACATATTCTTGAACAACTCAGTAATGAAACCATCAATTTTAACTGTACACCAAGATGCTGCAAGCATCTTTACTTCTAGAATGAAATGTAAAACATTTAAATAACTAAACTGTACATTCATTTCAGTGTCAGGCTTATCCATAATTTCTTTAGCAGTCTTATGTGCTGAAAAACTTGAAGAGCAGAACATAGTTAAAGGATGTGAATGTGATGTTCAGTGCAGTTTCATTTGGATTATTTAACAGATTCAGATGCACTGCTCTTGTCATAGAATCAGAGAATTGTTAGGGTTGGAAGAGACCTCAAGGATCAGCCAGTTCCAAGCCCCACTGCCATGGGCAGGGACACCTCACACTATATCAGGTTGCTCAGAGCCACTTCCAACCTGGCTGCAAAAACCTCCAGGGATGAGGCTTCCACCACCTCCCTGGGCAACCTGTTCCAGTGCCTCACCACACTCATGGGGAAGAACTTCTTCCTAATATCCAATCTGAATCTACCCATTTCTACTTTTGTTCCATTCCCCCCAGTCCTATCACTACCTGACAGCCCCAAAAGTCCCTCCCCAGCTTTCTTGTAGCCCCCTTTCTGATACTGGAAGGCCACAAGAAGATCTCCTTGGAGCCTTCTCTTCTCCAGACTGGATAGTGCCAGCTCTCTCAGTCTGTCCTCATAAGAGAGGAGCTCCAGCCCTCTGATCATCCTCTTGGTCCTTCTCTGGACACCTTCCAGCAGTCCAGATCCTTCCTTGCCTTAGGGCAAGCCACACAAGAATACATCCAGGCAAGCTTTGAAAGTCTCCACAACCTCCCTGGGCAACCTGTTCAGTGCTTCATCATCTTCCCCATAAAAGTGTCTTCTCATGTTGAGGTGGAACTTCCTGTGTTCTGTGTTCTAATTCTAATGACTTCAGTGGTTAAAAAGAAAAAACCTTGGAAGACAAAAGATATTAAACTATATTAAGTGCATGAAAGAAACAAATCAATAGCTTTAGCTTAGACAAGTAATATTTCTACTATGTGTTTTGATGCTGGGATAATATCTGTCTTGTTGGAATGGTGGGACACTGAAGAATAAAAGAGGGGAAAAAACAGGAAGAAAGGCTGGGTAGGAAAATGAAATGAAAGTTTATTACCTGAAACAGGTAAAACAACTGCAATCAAAAATAGATTTTTTGTTCCTACAGCCATTTTGTTTGCATCTCTCTGCACCTACTGACTTGCAAATAATGATGCAGACTGGGAAAGAAAAAAAACAACAAAAAAAGAAAATTTTTAAGTACTGCAGTGCTGCACTGGCATGGATTAAGTCTCAAAGGCAAGTAGTGATTTTATTGGTGAGATTTACACTTGATTTACTTCCTTAAACTAGCCGAAAAGGAATTGGGTTTTCCATTATTTGAGAAGCTGTCACGTAAAAAAGATTAATATTCCTTGTTCAAAAAATGTAATGGCCTTGTTATTCAACTGTAATATTATCAAGGAAAGTGAGTAAATATAATCTTACCATGCTCACAGTAAGTAATTTTTAATAAACCTCTTCATAGGAGTTTTCCAGTGCTGTTCTTCTGATGAACTTGTCAAATTCCTGTGTCTCTGCTGCCTTTTGTTAGGTTTATAACCAGGCAGTTCCAAGACCCTTGCCCCCAACTCCCTTTCAAAGCTTCCAAAGCTTAAATATACCAGAAGAAAAATATTCTGAGGGGAGATGACTTGAAAGTTACTCAATGGTACAGAAATTTTAAGCCCTAGTGCTGGATAAAGTATCCAAAAAAAAGAAAAAAAAAAGGGCAATAATGTCTTCCTCTAATTTTGAGAAACATCAGACCATGACCATGAACACAAACTCAGCAAAAAATGTGTTGTAAAATGCTGTAGAATCTTATCCAACTGTTTCACAGGGAGAGAAAAAAAAATTATCAATGAATCTGATCAAAATGCTTGCCTTAGACATTACTTCAGCTCCCATCTGTATTTTTCATCTAGAGGAAAAAAATTAGCTCCAAGTGTAAGCCAATCTTTACAGCACCTTAGCTTCCTCTTTGAGCTGAGGAGAGGATCAGTCTCTAGTATAGACTCACAAGACTATCAAAGCTGTCTGACATCACTGCAAACAATTTGTGTTTCAGTTTCTTGCTAATTTGTTCACTTTCTATGACCTTAGCTACATCCCAGAGGGACAGCTTCATTATTTTTAATGGGTGCAGGAGAGGGTCAGCTTTTAAAGAGGCTTTTAAGAAGGCAAATACAACTAATTTAAAAGTACTAGGGTGTCCTTGTGGAAAAAAAAAAAAAAGTGAATTTCCATTAAAAGTTATCAAAATAAATGGGTAAAACATGCACTGCTGTAGAGGAAAAAAAAATCACAGCGATAAGGTTGGCTAAGAGGGGATTAAAAAATAGAAACAGAAAATACTGTGTCAACAAAAAAGATAATGAAGTCATTTTGTAGAACACTTTATAAAAAGAAAAAAAAATGCAGTGCAACTCAAGCCAATAAAAAAAAACAAACAAACAAACAAAAAAGTTCTTCAGTAGGAATTGATACTAATTAGATATCGTTAAGGGCAAGTCTAACGTTTCAGCTTTATGGTCCAACAAATGGAATCAAAACCCTCAGATCTCAAATCAAAACCACAGATCTCAAATCAAAACCCCCAGATCTTAAATCAAAACCACAGATCTCAAATCAAAACCACAGATCTCAAATCAAAACCCTCAGATCTTAAATCAACATCACAGATTTCAAATCAAAACCACAGATCTCATTGCATCCACTGATTTTTATCAGCAACAGGAATGCACTTGTGTAGTAATGTTGCATGTTAGGTTTGAATCAGCAGTCCAGAAAGGACATCTATATTTAAAAAGGACTTTAGAATCCCTGATGTTGCCTCGTGGAGAAGGACCTGGGAGTCCTGGTGGGTAATGAGTTCTCCATGGGTCAGTAGTGTGTCCTTGTGGCCAAGAGGGTCAATGGGATCCTGGTGTGCATTAAGAGGAGTCTGTTCTCCTCTCTGTCTGCTCTGCCCTGGTGAGGCCACACCTGGA
>VXBD01012327.1:0-11949 GCA_013399975.1 Indicator maculatus
CAGTAAGCAGAGGGAGTCACATGAATAGGATTGCCAGACATGGCCAGTCTGTAAGGAAGATTTAAATAATCATTTTCCGTGCATGTGTTCATCTCCTTCCTTCTTTAAATATTGTCTTTTCCCAGGTTGAAAGTTTTCTCCCTCTTTAGTAGTTATTTACTGATTTTGTCAGGGTTTCTATGAAGCCTGATTTTCTCCTGCTGAATTAATGATTTTTGTGTGTTTCATTATACATGTGCAGCTACCCATATTCCAGCTGTATGGATGTCAGCAAGATTTTGCCTGATGGGCCTGATGTTCAGCAAATCTGCTCTGGCTTTCTTTTGTATCTCTGTGTCCTTGAATATTCTTTTTAATGGTACTCTGTGGCCTTCTTTTTTTGTGTGTCTGTGTATAATGACTGCATCTGTTACTCTTCAGCTGAGTATCAGCAGCTTGATTAAACCAGTTTTCAAAAATACCTAGCCATATCTGTGCTAGGTTTTTTTGACTTCTGGTATAGATGGTATCCTTGCTTTGCACTCTGCCCCTTCAGTTGTGCACAGTGAAGCTCTTCTAATTTTTTCTTCTATGCTGATAGTGGTGATATTCATTATCATAGCACCATTCTCAGTCTGTGCAGCTGCCATTATTGCCATTGAAATTAGATTCAGGAGTGTTTGTTCAGTTTTGGCCTTAATTCAGATTCACACTAAACCAAATTAGAGCTCTGTACCCATACTGAAATCCAATTTAAGGGACTGGATATTGCTAGCTGAATGTGAGCAGTAACTAAGGCATTTGGCTTCTGGAAAGTGCTTTTTGGCGTTCATAGAGTCTCCTTTGTTCATACCATTTTATTTCTTGTAGTGGGCTGTGTGCCTGGAGCTTTATCTTTATATTCTCCTTGACCATTTCAGTTACTTTAATAAATACTCTTACTGCTTTCAACAAATCTTTCCTGTCTCATTTCTCTGTGATCTACCATCATTTTGGGGCATCTCTGTTTTTCTCAGCTAGCAGATATACTTCAGTACAGGGATTTGAATTTGGTCTATCATGACATTGTGCTAGGTTTTCCTCTATGTTTTTCTTGACCAGACTATGTCGTCTGCAGACTTTAGCTATCAAGGGTTTCAGGCTCAGTTAGCAGGAATATTTTGGGAAAAAATAGTTAGGAATCCTCATGCCTGATGTATTTCTATAACCTCTCTGAAGCACTGCTGTCTGTTCACTTTGTAGATCCCCCTTTCCCAGATGTAGAATTTATTGCAGTAAAAGGTTCTGCGCCCTTGCTCAGACTCCGGAAAGCAGAAGATCGAAATGGACCGATCAGGTTTGTGTCTGTACACTCTAGTCCCTTTCAAAAAAACCCCAGATTTATGTTACTTACATATTGAAACTTTTTGTGGAGATTTGATTATTTTTATTAGCAATGGGAGAAGAAAACTTAATCTGTAACTCCTAGTTCCTCCTCCCTTAGCTTCAGACTCCTTTGGCTTCAGACTGGGTCCCTGCTTTCTGAAACAAAATCTTGGATTTGGTAAATCCTGAGTTTTTCACCGTTGGTCTGGGGTTTTCTTTCCTTTAGCCATAATGGAGTCACAGTGAATTTTAGGGGTGGATCCAAGCTCTACCCATATAATTTCTCTTTTTCCAGCAAACTCGTGCAGCCAGCACATATTTTTTTTTTTTTCAGGAACCAGAGGAAATGGTATTTATTCATATTCTGAAGGGTGTTTTCATATTAGTGCATTACTACTAAAAGTTATTTGCACCATACTAAGTGCTGCTTATGATAGAAGGAAAGGGTAGTTGTAACTGCATGTAACAACCTTTTAGGAAGTAACAAATGTAGCAGCCTTAACAATTAGTCTTCTAGGGTTGGGTAACATGGATGAAACATTTTTTGAGAGGTCTGAAGACAGACATGATTAAATTTTAACAAATGATATCTATCCTTGTTTCAGGGAAATAAATAATTTCTAGAAGCCAATGATGTATTGTTTCATAGGTGAAATGTTTGTTAGATTAGAGGAGTAAGAGGTAGGCTGTAATGGCTCTGATACTTTTCTGAACGCGAATAAACACAAAGTTGTGTGCATATGATGAGGAGAGCCAGCTCTATGCTGTGTGTGCAGTGTTTTTAGTTTGAAATACAGTGGAGCCCACAGAGAAATGTTTTACTGTAAGAAGTGCTAGTACTGGGTGTTCATAGTGAAAAAGCAGTTCAGAGGCTACTAATAGACAATGTGAATTAGTAAATGTCGCATGCTTGGTACATCAAAATGAGGGCTAATGTTTGCTCTTTTTTTTGTTTCACTCTAGTCTTTATCAAGTGATTGTACTTCCTCTGGGTTTGCAAAGCACTTTTATTTGTGACTCCTTTGCTGCTGCAACTTTCTTTAGTAACACCACTGACGGTAAAGGATATGTGGCAGCTGAATTTCGGGCGAAGGATGTTGCTGATAACATGTCAATTGCTCTTGGAGACAGACATTACTACGGGAAGTTTTACAATGCTCCTTTAAAGCTGGGAGAAGAGTATTGTGTTTTTTTGAGAATAATAAGTGAGTGGAATAAGGTAATGGATGTTTTAAAACCTTTTCTTTATGCCGGTTGAATGAAACATTGCTGGGGATAAAAAAAGAAATTGTAGCTTTGTGTTAAATTTTTTGTCGTGTTGCAAGTTGACAGATTAAGTTTGAAGATTTTAAAATTAATCTTGTAATTCCTTACAGATATTTATATCATAATAATGTTGGAGCAACTCTGGTTGCCAAAAGGCAAACAATGGAAAAAAATGAAAGTGAAGGACCATCATTGCCCTTAGTAATTGAGGGCATGTTTATTGGGCCAGAATTTACTGACAGAAATTAATAACAGAATCTGAAAATTACTCTTTATCAATGAAAAATTCACTCAGTTTAATTTTTAATTGAATGTTTTATATGAAAATACTTCAATTCTCCAAATGACAAGTGAAAAATCTCATGTGCATTACCATTCCTGTAGCAGTGAATGTCAACTCCAGCTCCTTTGGGAGAGACTTGTGGAAAAAAGTATATTGCTAGCATTTTTTTTTCCTGTCATTTAAAAGTAAACATATTTCAATTGGAAACAAAAAGTTTCTACATTGTACAGTTACATGTTTTGTTCTGTAGTGTTTTGTCTCCCTTGATGCCTTTATGCCACTAGTTTTCCAATCATCTGTCTTACAGGTCAACCGCTTTTAGTTTTTTCATAACATTCAGCAGTAGGAAATTTTTCTTCTATAGGCCAGATGACAGATTTTTCATGTGCATAGGGTTCCTGAATGTCAAATGTAGAAACAGAACAAAGCAAGCCCTACTGCAAAAAAAACCCCAACACCTAAATAGTACTTCACCCTGCCACCCCAAAAAATTAAAATAGAGTTTTGGGGCTATATGTGTACTATACAAAAAAAGGAGGTGTCACTTAAAAATTGTTTTCTACAATTTTGGAATCCTACGCCCAAATCTCAGTCAGTTAAACCAGCTTTAATTAAGAAATGTAACTGTCTCATTTCTTGGACATCCCAGTCCAAAGTAATCAAAATAAAATAAGTACATGTAATAGCTGCTACTAATATCTACTAATCTGTGCAGCATAAATTTTATGAGGGATCTACAATAGTAGTTAAAGAGGGTTTTATAGCACAGATAAAGTGGTTTCTGATGCTGACACAAGTCTGTTTATCATAAATTTTTTATTAGTTGTGTGAGGGTATAAGAGCAGAAATGACATTTGAAAATCATTCAGTTTAATGTTAAATTATTTTAAAATATCCTGGAATTTGGACAGCAAACGTATTCTGTAGAAAAATCGACTGTACGTAGCAGAGTTGTTAATGAGTCAAATGTATTCAAATTTAGCCTCTTGAAGCACTCCTAAATTCCTTGAATTCCATTTATGTAATCTTGGACTTTATACATTGGTTTTCCTAGCTCTTTCCCTTCAGTATTTTCTGATACTGGGGAGCATGCCCTGTTTTCACTGGTGTATGAGGCTTTTCTTGCACAGAACAGTGCCGATTGCTTATGCAGCTCTGCCCCTGTTTGTTAAACTGCTTCTAAGTTACATTATTCTATCATACAGATTATTTTCTGATATTTCATCTCCAGCAATGCTACCTGTATTTTCCAGGCCACTGACTTAATGGAATAATACTGTTGTTATTTAGAGAAGCCACTCTTTGCTTCCTTCCATTTTGAATGCATCAGCACCTTTATATACATTCTCCTGTGTGAAATACACAAAGTTACATACCTTCATAAATCATTATTAGGACTCCAAATACCAAACAGCTTTGGTTCCCCCCTCTTCCTCTTTGAAATAGAACTTAGACCTGTGGCTCAAAGATACTGGTTTGTCTTTAATTCTCATGCCCTTAGTTTTGTGCAGTTGCTGGTATTAAGTTAAGGAAATTCACAGCCACAAATTAGGGTTGTTTGAGTTTTGAGAGTTTCTGAAAATCTCTGTTACTTAAGCAGGTGAATTTGGATTCAAGATTTAATGTTTAGGAGTCTGCTTTCTAAAAAAGGTATGCTTTTTGATTTGCCCTAAGTTATTAATACATGTGAAATCAGCATTTCTGTAGTGTATTTTACTTGTAAACAAATTTCTGTTTGAATACAGATGCATTAGAAACATGTCATAGACTCCCAACCCATGTTCTCATTGTACTTTTATGTTCTGGCATCCTCCAGAGTCCCTTCTGGATTCAGCCCCCTTTGTGCTGAGATTAGTACAGTTTATATCATACATGCAGCAAAATCATGCTGTAGTTGTGACTTCTTGTTACCCTTATTTCTGACATACTTTCTTTATGGCAAGGGTGAGAAAATCAGTTCACATAAAATTGTGTGGACACAGTTAAGACAAGTAAGCTGTTCCCTTTTACTGAGTCCACGTTCATTCATCCCTTGCTCACATTTGGAGGTCCTGCAAAAGGTACCTGCTGCACATTTTTTATTTTCTGTTTATTTTTTCAAGATGGAGGATTTAAAACATACTTAATTTGGGCAGGACATTCAAATGAGTTAAAAGGTTACTGAGATGATCTGAGGAAATCATTTGGGATGTACAAGGAAAGCAATTAGGAAGTCAGAGGTAGGGAAAGTTACTATTTTTCATATTAGTGGGTTTGCCATTTGGAATATAGGGAGCATGGAGACCAAAGGAGGATTTGAGAACATAGGAGAATTTGCTGTCATTACCATGAAAATTGTTCTTAAGGGGAACAAACTGTCTACAATTGGGAGTGCTCTTCTCCATGAGGGATACTGCTAATTAAATAACTCAAACCCATCTGGTACCTATTTTAATCTCTAGTGATTGCTTTATGGATTCCATGCTGTGCAGAGAGCCAAAGCACACAGTGAAGGGCATGAGCTAAAAAACCAGGGCTGCTTTTTGGAGTTTGAACTACCTGAGATTAATTTCTTTAGCATAGCTCTTGTTCAGGGTTATCATCAGCTTTTTTGGATCAAACTGTGCATATAGCAGAAGTAAGAGCAGTGCTGTGAGAGGTGAGAAGACATGCATTCTTTGAGGAAAAAATATGTGATCTTTTTGGATAATTGGAATCAAAATGACCCCTACTATGAGAAAGGTCTATTAAAACTGGCCTAGTGAAAAAATCACCTGAGAAAGGTGTATGTGCAAGGCAAAATGTTTTCTCTTTTCTACAAAACTCTTTCAAGTGTGCACCAGTGGAATGGGTTTCTATCTCCAGTTTAGCTACCTGTGAATATCCAGGTTGAAATACAGATTTTGAGATCCATGGATACTCAAGTATTTGGAGGAGTAGTTCCACTGGTACCTTTCCTGAAAGGTGCTGACTCATCAGAGGAAAGGATTGATACTTTAACGGAGTATGAAATGCAGATCAGTGAATTTTGCTTGCTGCTGAGATTTCTGGGATCTGTGTAACTTATGAATGAGGTACCTTGGTCTCTGGTGACCCACCAAAACAGAACTCTGCTTCAACCTATACCCTCCAGTATTACAACCAAAACCAGATAAGATTCATTAACAGATGTAGACACCCACGAGCAAGGTCTGCAAGGAGAAACTGTACCAGCACCACACAGTGGATACCACAAAGGCAAGTGATGAGTGCTTAGTAGTGGATACACTGAGGTGCCCATCTGCCAGCCTGACAAGGAGTCATGAGATGTCTGCAGCCTTCTGACCTGAGGTCTGAGATGTTGCCAAGATGGTGCTGCAATTGTCAAGACCACAGGCTGCTATCCACTGCTACTCTGTTACGAGGGCATGAATGACATTACCAACTGGAATCTGGGCTGGTGCTGTCCTGAGGGTTTTGACTTTTATGACAACAGGATGTTCTTCAATGGCTATAACCTCTTAGGGAAAGATGAGATCGATCTGTCTGGAAGAGGCAAGAGATTCTTTGGCAGCAGGGTGACCAACTTAGTGAGGTGAGCTTTAAACTGAAGGATTCCAGGGCTGGGATCAAAAGTGGCAATGTTCATGTCTTCACAGCCAGCTGGGGAATAAGCCATGCCAACCAGAGCTATGGCAAACATTCCTTGGCTGCCTTCCAAGATGAGAACCAGAGTATCAACTGCCTCAAGTGTATTTACACCAACGTATCCAGCCTGGGGAACAAACAACAGGAACTGGAGCTTTGTGCCCCGTCATAAAGTTACAATACTATAGGAATGGCTGAAACATGGCAATTCAGGTCAAGCAACTGGAAGACAACAATGTGTGACTATAGGTTGTTTTGTAAAGAGAGGCAGGGAAGAAGAGGTGGAAGAATGACACTGTGTTAAGGAGAAGTCAACTACAGCAATTGTGGAAACCTTATCAAATGCCCCCGGGTCAAAATTTTCAGGATTACCTCCAATGGAGGAATCTTATGGTAGACTCCAGCTCAACAGGACCTGGTTCTTATGGGTGCCTTCACCTCCCAGACATTTGTTGGAAGAGCAGTGCAGCAGGCTCACATGTCAGCCATCAAGTTCCTGTGTAGAGGACTTCACAGAAATGTTAGATGTGCCAAGCAGAAATAAGGCACTAACGGATGTGCTACTTATAGGCAAAGAAAACCTACTTTGTGGTATCTTGGTTTGTGACAGGTTTGGCTGCACTGATCACAATATTGTGGAGTCTGGAATTCTACTGAGTCCACTAAGGGTTGTGGATTTTAAAATTTCAGAAAGGTTTTAGATTTTAGAAGAGCAAACTTCAGCTCACTCAGACCTCAGCTGGGAGAGATTCTGTGGGAAGCTTCCATGGAGGATAAAGGAGCTACAGTGAGTGCTGGGAGTTTTTCATAAACGCTCTTCTGGAAGCACAAATACGATTCATCTCTTTTAAAGGTAGGGGAAGCAGGTGGAGCAGCAGGCCCCCTTGGCTTAACTGCTAGATTCTGCTCAAAATCCATTGAAAACTACAAGGGCATTGCCAGGATGTGCAGAGATGTAGTTAGAAATGCAAAAGTTCAGCCTGGATTGAAGTTGGCCAGAGATGGAAAGGACACTTCAGGTATATAAACAACAAGCAAAAAATGAGGGAAAGTACTGGCATTTTGTTAAACAGGAGATGTGAATTATTCATCAATACTGCTGAAGAGACCAAGGATTTTTTCACCTCTGTTTTTACCAGCACCATTAAGCTCCAGGCCCTGAGAACAACAATCCAGGTTGATGCCAACACAGACCCACTGTCAGTGAAGGAAGAGATGATATATGAACTCTTACAGGAGCTTAATTTCTGAAATATCAACAGACCCAGGTGTTACCCACCTGAGGGTGGTAAGAGAGCTAGCTGCCATTGTTGTGAGGCCACTCTCCATAGTCTTTGAGAAGTTATGGAGGTTAGGGCATGTCCCAGAAGACTGGAAGAAGGCTAATGCCAGTCTCATCTACAAGAATGGCTTAAAGGACAAGCCAGGAAATTACATCAGTTTTACTTCAGGTTCCTGAGAAAGTTAAGGAACAAATCCTTCTGGTGGGTACCAAAAGTGAAATGGAGCACTTGACTGTGAAAAGTCAGCACAGATTCACCAAGAGCAAGTTATGCTTGACAAACCTGATCAGCTTCTATGACAAAGTAACCTACTTGGTTGGTGCAGGGTAAACAATGGACATTGTCTACTTGGGTTTCTCCAAAGCTTTCAATACAGTTCCCCACAACCTTCTCCAAGAGAAACAAATGCATTATGATCTAGACAAGTGGTCCATACAGTAGATGGAGAACTGGCTGACAGACTGTACCCAAAGGGTACAGGCTCCTTTTCAGACTGGCAGCCTGTCACAAGTGACCACCCTGGGGATTGGTATTGGGCCCAGTGCTGTTTAATATTGTCAGAAGTGATCTGGGGTACCCTGATGAAGGTTGCTGATAACACCCAACTAAGTGGGGGAATGCACACTTCAGGAGAGCTACCCTGCAGCAAGACTGCTGGAAACGTGGGCTAACGAGCTCCTTATGAAGTTGAACAAGGACGAGTTAAGGCCTTGAACCTTAACCATAAACCAGAAGTGCAGCACAGGCTGGGTTCTACCTGGTTGGAAAGCAGCTCTGTGGAAAGGGACCTGGTGGACCACAAGCTCAGTATGAGTGAAGAGTGTGCTGCAGTGGCAAAGAAAGCCAGCAGGATACCGGGTTGCATGAACAAGGGCATCACTAGCAGAGACAAAGAAGTCCTTGTCCCACTCTACTAAGTGCTTGTCAAGCCACATTTGAACTACTGTGTTCAGTTTTGATAAAAGAAAGCTTGGGGTAGACCTACAAGAAAGCAGGGGAGAGACTGTTTCTAAGGGCATGTAATGATAGGACAAGGGGAAGTGGTTTTAAACTAGAGAAGGGTAGATTCAGACATTAGGAAGATGTTCTTTACTCTGAAGGTGATGGAACACGAGCAGGTTGCTCAGGGAGGTGATGGAGGCTCCATCCTTGAGACATTCAAGGTCAGGCTTGATAGGGCTCTGAGATGTAGACTCTGTTTTCACAAGAAGTCATGTGGAAAAGATGAGGAATTAGTACAAGTCCTGAGAGGTCCCTTCCAACCTATCATTCTATCGTTATGTATGTGTATGTATTCTATAAACATCTGTCATTTAGCAGGAAAGTAGCACAGTAATTAAACAATGGACAATAGAAGTTCTTGTGTATGTATGAGTGTGAAGTGCTGGTGAGAGAACGCTCTGGAGGGACCAGTTCACTGTGAAAAAACCCAAACTTGTTAAACTAGTCTGCAAAAGCAGGCCTCTGATAAAGATTTATTCAACTACTGTAAACATCAACTACTGTAAGTATTCAATTAAATTTGTTAAAAATTACCAACAAGTTATCATAAATGGAAGAACCTTTTATCTAGTATTCAAAACACATGCCATTAGGTACCATATTTTAACATACAAATTCTACTTGGAGATAAGTTCAACACAGCATATCCTACCTTTTCTTAGCATTCCATAAATTCTGAATTCTTACCCAAGCAGCTTCAAAGATCCTTCTGTGTTACTCACATGCCCAGGTTATGGAAAGAAAGTAAGAGTGGTGATCTGAAAGACTTAGAGCCAGCCTTTCATCAAAGCTCTATCTCTAATCTTTCTTTTATAATCTTCTCAGACAAACTAGAGGCTGCTACCAGGGGAACAAAAAACTTCATTTTGAAGAGTAATAAATACAATGTGTTGTGGATGGCTGCTTTATGCAGAGGGTGTTAGTGATAATAAATGTCTGTCATAAGAAACATGATTTTATGTTTTCATTTTCAGGTGAGAACTCAGTCCTGTGCTGTTTGGGCACAAATTAAACGTAAGTCCATCATTTTCTTTGATGAGCAAACAGAAGTTGTCACGACTTTGCTTGGCAGCATAAAGTACTAATAATTGGTGTGTCTTCTTTCTTAATTCTCTGTTAGTGGTTGGTTGACTTTGAGGATTGGAAAGGTTGGTGGCCAGAAATTTTGCCTTGCATTTCAGTATTCCATTCTAAAATGGATTCTCTATTTTCTCCCTGGTTTTCAATATTACTCTTTCTATATATCACTGCATCTAAATCTTTGCAGCAGTTTTTGTGCACAAAGAAGTTGAAACACAGAAGGTGTGAAATTTGAGAGTTCTGTCTTAAAATAGTTCTGTATTGACTGAAAGATTATTACAAAAAAACCCAAACAACAAACAAAAAAAACACTCACAAACAAACCAACCCAAACAAAACAAAAATCCAAACCAACCAACCAACCAACCAGAAAAAACCACTATCCCCCCCCCAACAACCCACATTTTGTAGCTTTTAGAAGCCACATTATTTATTTTGGTATGTACAAGTGGTCCTTGAAGAATTAAGTCATTGTATGAACTTAGAGGAGTAAAAGACACCACACAAAAATTAAAAGTATGACTAATTTTTGTATTTGTAAGTAGTTCCTCAGAAGTATGAGAGCATAATTTTAAAAACCTGAGTTTAAAAAACTGAATTACTTCCTCAATATGGTTTTATCTTCTTTTTACTTTTTGGTTATAAAATGTTTCCAGTGAATGAGTTTAGGTCAGGGGAGTTTGGAATTCCCTCTTTTCCAGCATGGTAGAAATTGCTGTTTTCACCCATTTTGTCGTGTTTCAGTGAAAAGCAAACATTAACCTCTCTTGACAGAGGGAAGTGACACCATTGGAGTCCCCTACAAACTAAATTTTGCTTTTAATTTGAGAGATTAATGAATTGGAGTTAAGAAATGTAATGTCACTGGAGAGCAAGGCAGTGCTTTGGAATGAAAGTGTCCTCTCCTGAATTGATCATTTGTCAGCTTACAGAGCATGTCTTATGTATGGTGGATTTTGGTTTGGGGATGACAAAAATGGGCATTGGAAGATGGGAGTAGGGACAGTTCAGACCTGTGGCTTTCTGTTGTAAAGCTATTTGTTTTTATCTTGAATAGGCTTCTAGCCAGGCACTGTCCTTGGCCTGATGTACTTCTGCAGCTGGAGAGGCTTAGAGTATTTTTGGCTCACTGAATCCTTTGAGGAGTATTTCATAATTCAACTTGTGTGGAAGGCAAATCCGTAAATTAAATGTAAACCAAATGGGCCTGTGTCAGATGCCATCTAGACAATGCTACACATTGTATGATAAATAATTGTCATAAAAAGTGGTAGAAAGCTGTTAAAAGCGTGCTTCTTTCTGTCACGTGTAAGTGAAGAGTGAAGAGTTCTCACCAAGGGCAAGTATAACTTTTACCAGAACTGAACATGCTTGTAGGTTAAAGAGATTTTGCTTGTAGGATCATTGTCTGGAATTCCTTATTTTGCCAGACTTACTGTAAGTTTACAGGTGAGAGTCACTGCACAAGTACAAGGCTTGCTTCACTGAGCAGTGCTAGGGCAAAGCTTGTGAAGTGGTCAGGTTCTTCCTAAGGCTCTGAATGAATTTGTTGTGCTTCAGATCAGTAGTTAAGAGTGTTTTGGGTGAATGCCCAGCCAGTGATGTGCCTGTGCATTCAGGTGAGCCAAAAAGGAGTTCAATTTAAGTTAACAGATGTTGCTTTTCGAATATTCAGGCATTTGGATTCTTATTGTGGATCATAGATAGGAATTTGACTGAACAAGTACAATTTTTGCAAGAACTTAAAGTTTAGCTAGAACATTAAATATTCACACTAGTAAGACTTAAAAACAAGTAGAGTTGTGGAATCTTGCAGGAATAAGATCCATCAGCCTAGGTGCCTGTGGCACATTTAGTAAGAAATAGGTAATCTTCGATAAATGCCAAAAATGGGGTAGAGATGGCTGGAAGGGACTGAGTTTCTATTTCCTCAGGTTACCTTCACCAGGAGTTCATAGTAATTCTGATTTTGACAGCAAATCACTGTAAGCCTTCTGTTTGTCCTCAAATGGGTTCTGTTACTATGGGCTTGGGTAAGGCTGTCATTGCCAGGCTTACTTCTATTTTGTCTCATTAAAAAAAAAA
>VXBD01012327.1:11991-23913 GCA_013399975.1 Indicator maculatus
AAAGGAGGAGAGCAGTCATGCCCAGATCATAAAAATTTTGAAGGAGATGTGTTGAGCCACTTAATAAAACACTGGGATTTTCTGACATTTGAGAATACCTTGGACTGAAATTGCCTGTGGTGAGAGGAGAAAAAGTTGACGGTGAGTAGCTTAATTTAAAAAAAAAAAAAAGGAAAAAAAAAAGGAAAGGGTAAAAAAAGAAGAAGTAAAAGGCAGGACACTAGAGAAATATAATCAGTTTTTAGAAATACACCATTTGTTTTTGCTTCCTTAATGTGGCACTAGCTACTAAATAGGCAGTTCCATTACTGTGTGGCTGAGCAGTAAGCCCAACATCTGAGTTTTGTTTCAGTACGTCCTCCGAGCAGGCTTAGTTCTAAGTTCAGTCACCAGACTGAAGCTTTGATATTTCCTATTTATTTGTTTGAATTGTTTGGTATTTTCTTCCAGACTTGTCACCCACTCTGCAATACATGCCTGCTGTTGGAGTAGGGTCAGTTGCTGCTGTCTGCCTTATACTGTTCCTGTCATTCTCAGCAGCACGGTATGTATTGTTAATAACTTTGTAGTCCTCCTGCACAAGACTCATATATTTTTCTTTTCAGATAGTTTTTCTCACCATCCTGCTTGGTTTAGGTCTCTTGGGTGGCCAGAAGCTATTATCAAGAATTCCTACAGTAGCAACTAATGCTGTTCATTGCTTGACCTGAAGGGGACCTACAAGAAGGCTGGAGTGGGGATGTTTACAAAGGCCTGTAGTGATAGGACAAGGAGCAATGGTTTGAAATTAAGAGAAGAGCAGATTTAGGTTGGATGTTAGGAACACGTTCTTTGCCGTGAGGGTAGTGGAACACTGGAACAAGTTGCCCTGGGACATGATTGAGGCCCTGTCCCTGGAAATGTTCGAGGTGAGGCTCGACAGGGCTCTGGGCAGNCAGGAGTAATGGGGTCCCTGGGCCTCTGGTGTAAAAAGCTCATCAGTTATTTCAGTTTGTCTGTCAAGAATGTGACAGGGAGATATAAATACTCTTTAAAACTATGTCAGATCAATTAGCATCACAGTAATAGAGCTATTTAAGACAAGAGACAGTACTGGAAGAACCATGTGAACATGAACCGGTTGTGAATGAGTGTAGAGAAGGTTAGGTCCTGAATTTGCATTTCAGTCTTCTTTTAAAAGGAGAACAACAGAAAAAAACCACCTCAGGTGACATCCGTAAGTGGGCTTGAGCACATCAAGTACGTTTCACAGGGGTCATACATTGATGTGCTATAATGTTGGGGGCTAGTACTTGAAAGTTCAAGAAGTGTGTTTCAGGCTTTTGATCCTGTGTACAGAGAAATTATTGAATCCATTCTCCTGCTTTAGAGAAGAACATCAAACAAAATCCTTGGCAGGAATTGAAGCTAGCCCATTCCAGTAGGAGGCAGAGAGGGGAAAACCCAGATGTCATTTGTGATGAGATTCTTCACAGTACTCAAAAGAATATCTGTAATATTCACAAATAACAAGTACTCTTTTAATTTTTAAATATACATCACCTTGATGCATTTCTGAGTAAGAATGTAATTTTTAAAAAAGATGCAAAGTCAGCCTTCTGTCCTGTCCAGTTGTAAAGCCATGGTCCTGTTTTAGGCACTGCACTCCAAGAAGGATGTGGGCCAGCAGGAGAAAGAGACAGAGAGACTCGACAAGAGAGGCATGAGATCTGTCTGATCGAACTGCAAGTAGGGTAATCCAGGGTTGCTTAGCCTGGCAGAGAAGAGACTGCCAAGAAGGATGATACACAGATACACAAAAAGCCATTACAGAAGGACCAACTTCCTCCTGTCTGTAGTGCCTGCAGTACGTGTGTGTGGGCAGGATACCTGCGTGCTTCTGGACAGTAGGAGAGGTAGGCATGGGAGCAGATTGCTGTGAGTGCTGTGAAACTGCGGCTTCTGGGTGGTCTGCAAAAGCAGGTTAAGCAAACATCTGTCAGGGACAATGGAGCTACACTGATCTTGCCATGGTGTCAGGTGAATGGTCTTGGATTATTTCTTGGGGTGCCTGTAAGCTTGCTGGTTCTGCAGCTTCTGTCACAAATAACCACTGTACTCAACTGCTCACCAGTTTGCCACATGTCTGCTGCCTCAGAGGTTATACTACTGCAGTGGGACAGATTGTGAATTCCCACTAGCATGTTTGCTGACAGCAGTTTTAACTGTTCTTCAGTGAATAGAAGTTTCACAGTGGGTTCCCAAAATGCACAGCCTGACTGCAGATGTTCCTTGACATTATTAATTTGTTTCATTTTTAAAATGTATCAGCCCATGGATATGTGCCTTGTCACACATTCACCTTGCTTCGTTTCTCCTAATACTTTGCTTCATTTTATATGGGATTCCTATTCAGTGTACAAGGACAATGCCAAAGCTTCAGCTTTCTGAAGATCTGTCTGTACTGGGCATTACTGTTGTCAAAGCCAAGGTGAACATAGGTCAGGTAGTCATCAAATCCTATGGAAATGTTTCCTGCTAACCATCTTGTGCTGCTATAATGTTCAGAACTTAATACCAGTTCTGTAGTCTTTAAAAACTGTAGCAATTCTGTCATTTATTCCATCAGTATGAATGATGCAAGTTCTGTCAGGTCCATGCTTAAGGATTTTTTTTTCCTCTTTTTTCCAGCTCTTATCTTCACAGCACAGTGCGTTCCCCACCTTCTGCTTTGGCCTGTGAGGCTGTACGTTTATCTGCTACAATGGACATGGCACAAACAGGGATTACATCATCATTCCTGGAGAATGAAAATGTCTCTCTTCTCTGATGTGTTATCCCCTGAACTGCACTCTTCTTACCAAAGCCAGCATCTGTTGGGTGTGGACATATCTGCACAGCACATATGGACTATAGCATGGACAGTTGAAATAATGTTTGTTACTGGAAGTGGGGTGTTTATTGTCTTCCTTGTTTCCAGATGGTGTGGTATGTAAGGGTTCCCTCACAAACAGGTTTGTGTCAGAGACTTCAGCATGCATCCCATGTGTTGGCCACAGGCTTTCAGCTATTTTAGCCACATGAATGCCTGATAGCAAATGTTCATGTTGTACTTTATTACATAAATCATCCCCTGTTCCAGTTGAGACTGTTTGAAAATCAACTGCTCCTTTAGATGAGAGCAAATGCAGTTCAACCCTTATATCAGATAAAATGTCCTATGGTATTTCCAAGCACAAATATGGAAGATTTTCAGCAGTCACTTACAGGTAATGGTTCTTCACTAACAAGAACAGAGGTGTTAGCCATTAAATTGTCATATTTGAATAGCATCAGCAGCAGATCTGTTCCAGAGATACAGCAACCATTGCTCATAGCAATTAGTAATAACTTCAAATAATACACCAATCTATAAAATGACAGTTTGCCAGAAAGCTCAGTAGCTTTAGTGGCAGGTGGAACTAATTTAAATAAGGAGCTACCTGTGTTAAGTGCAGTTATGTTAATCTCTGTTCTATAATTACAGTTGAGTAAAGACATTCAATTGTTGTCTGGTTAATGAGCTGGTGTGTAATATTTGGTTAGAATCACTGAATAAAGTACAATTAACCAATTTCCTGTGTCCTATTCCCTGTTAACATTTTCTCCTGCTGTAAGAAAGAATCGAGTGCCTTTGCTTAATTCCACTCCTGTTCAGAAGTTGGTTTGAGATACATAAGCAAAATAATTCTGTTAAGTAGTAAAATAGAGAAGCAAGAGTTTTAGCTTTCACTCAGTTCTATCATTTTCTCCAAGTTATGTTTTGTGTTTTACAACTCTGATTCTATGATACCTGTTTATTGAATTTCAAATGCTGGCTTTATAATGTTAGGTGTTCTGTCTCTCTAGGTTGTGTAATTTCTCTCTTTGGTGTTTCAAAACAGTATTTTAAAGTGGAAGAGCAGACCTCATAGTTGGTAGGAGACGGGAATTACAATCAGAGTTACATGAGAGAGCTGTTAACTGCTGCATCTTTTCTCAGATTTAGGCAGGTACATACAGTTTCTGTTACTCAGCATTTCCACTGCCAACTAGATTGCCCTTCACTTTTCAGGAGCTAGTACCCAAGTAAGATCACCTCTGTATACATGAGTGATTAAGAGTTGGTAACATTTTCCTTCACTGGTTGAGAAAGAGCAACTTCAGTGTTCACACTGGGCTACTGCTAACTTTTTCACCGTCTCCTGCGGAACTCATTCGCACACATTCTGCTCATAGTTCCCTCTCTCAGCAGAGTGGGTTGCAAAGGTTTGGTGTAGCAGTACAAACTGCACCACTTCATTCTGCTTCGTTCTCCTGCTACTCTGGTCCTGAAAGAGAGTTCATGAGCATCTGTTCCTGAATAAGGGAGAGCTGGAGAGGCACAAAATTATTTAAAGAGACAGATATGCCATCCTGTGTGAAAGAAAATGTCTTTGGCCTTTTACTAGGACCAGCAGTGTTCCAGTATGTAATGCAGGACCAGGAACATCTTTTCAGTGATGTCCCATCTTTTCACTGAGTATAGTTGGGAAGTTTGAGGTCTTCATGGTAACCTTCAACAAATAATTTCTGTGTGCCTTGTCTTTTCATATCATAAAGTTTTCAGAACAAGGTTTCCTCTTACCGCACAATCACACTTCCACTGCCTTTAATGACTGACTTGGACTTCTCTGCACAGCAGAACAGTGCAGCACAGTACTAATACCCTGGAATGGATTGAGAAGGAAGAAGCTATGAGACAGGACTCCCTACCACCTTAAGTTCTCCAAATCAGCTCCAGTCCTTCAAGTTTCCTTCCTTCTCCCTGCCTCCTTTGTCATTCTTGGCAGAGATACCTCTGGCTGTGAGCCTGTCTTCATCTGTCGTGTACTTCTCTTTCTTCCATCTACATCTGTTTCAGCTTAATGTGGGAAGCATAAAGAAATAATTTAGCCTTGCCCTCCTCAAAAATAGTGCAAAAGTTTGTTTGTTAGAGCCTCTCTCTTTCAGAAACATTACTGTATTGTTCCCAAGCTTTCCAATTACACTTCTAAAAATATTTTTTTTTCAAGGAAAGTCAAAACGCTTAAATAGTAGTCAATTAAGACTTAACTAGAATAGAAGGTTTTCAGAAGTTCTGCTCAGGGCAACTATTACAGGACTGGATAAAAAGAGTAACATGAAACTGCAGTGTCTGTACTTTTGTCTGTTCCAGAAACAAGCTTGCCTTCCTCTGGACAAATTTCATGTCACTGAAGATTGTCCAATTCTCCAATCTATCTAGATCACTCTGCAAGGCCCCTTGGCCCTTGAGAGAGTCAATAGTACCTCCCATTTTGGGATCGTCAGCAAACTTGCTAATGATGCATTTAACTCCTCTGTCCCAATGGTTGACAAAAATATTGAACAGAACTGTCCCTAGGATTGAGCCCTGAAGAATGCCAGCCAGATGTAATCCCATTCACTACAGTCCTCTGAGCCCTGCCAGCCAGCCAGCCAGTTCCTCACCCAGTACACCTTTTACCTCACAACTGGGCAACATGTCTAGAAGGAGGATGCTGTGAGGGACAGTATCAAAAACCTCACTAAGTTCATCATAACTACATGAACCGCCTTCCCTTCACCTACAAGGCAGGTGATCTTATCACAGGATTATCACAGGAGTTAGGCAGGACTTCCCCATTGTGCACCTGTGTTGGCTGGCCCTGATCATAGAATCATAGAATATCCAGGAGGTATAACTAAGAGTGTCCAATTTCGGGCTCCCCTCTTCGAGGGACAAAGAACTATTGGAGTGAATCCAGCAGAGGCTACAAAGGTAATCAGGAAATGGAACCATTTCTTTTGTGAAGAAAAGCTGAGGAACCTGCACAAGACTGAGAGGGCTCTTAATGCTTTCAGTATCTAAAAGCTGAGTATCCAGATAATGGGGTCAGACTTTTTTTTCAGTGGTGCATGTTAACTGGACAAGGGGCAATGGACACAAAATGAAATACAAGGATGAAAAATTCTTCAAGGGCAGCACTGGACAGCACTGAACAGGCTGCCCAGAGAGGTTGTGGAGTATCCTTCTATAAAGACACTTAAAATCTGCATGGATGTGATCCTGTGCAACCTGTTTTAGATGAACCTGCTTTAGCTGAAGGTTTGAAATAGATGATCTCCAGAGATCCCTTCTGAACTCTACAATTATATGATTCTGTAAAGAGTAATGCAGATGCTCCTTGAACTCTTGAGTTCTTGATGCCATGACCACTTCTGTGGGAAGGCTGCTCCAAAATCACAGAATTGTTTTGGTTAGAAAAGACCTCTAAGATCATGAAGTCCCATTGCCACAGAANGACCCTTCAGGTAGTTGTAGGGAGCAATAAGGTCTCCCCTGAGCCTCCTCTTCTCCAGGCTAAAGAACGCCAGCTCCCTCAGCTGCTCAACACCACCATGGCCATAAAGCTGCATCCCAGAATTGTTTTCTGAACATTGTCAAAGGCAGTGACTCCACCACCTTGCTGTGCATCCTGTTCCAAAGCCTGACCACCCTTTCAGTAAAGAAATTTTTCCAACCTAAACCTCCCTAGTGCAATTTGAGGCGATTTCCTCTTGTTCTATCACTTCACCTAGAGAGAAGAACCAGCTACCATCTCAGTAAAGAACTTTTTCTTAATGACTTATCTGAAGTTCCTCTAACAGCTTCATTCCCTTTCCTTGCATCCTGTACCTGGTCATTAGAGAGAGGACTTTGGGACCTCCCCTTCTGCTGCCCCTGCTGCTGTCCTCATTTTCATGCTTGGGATCAGTTTGTCCAAATTAATTTGTGATAGTTGAAAGTTCTTTCAGCATTGGAATAAAGCTGGTAGTGGGGAGATTCAGACTGGGTGTGAGGAAGAAGTTCTTCACCATGAGAGTGGTGAGAGCCTGGAATGGGTTGTCCAGGGAGGTGGTTGAAGCTCCATCCCTGGAGGTGTTTAAGGCCAGGGTGGATGAGGCTGTGGCCAGCCTGATCTAGTGTGAGGTGTCCCTGAGCATGGCAGGGGGGTTGGAACTAGATGATCCTTGCGGTCCCTTCCAACTCTGACTGATTCTGTGACTCTATGATTATTTGCTGTAAGTGTTTCACAGTTCTGCTGTTTTCTAAAGAAATTAGCATGTTACAAACTCTCACTCTATAGCAGTATCTTTGCCAGTAGGCACATTCGAGAGCAACAGGAATCACAAAGACAATATGTTGTGAATTTGGTGAAAACAGTTGAGAAAGACTGCAACCCACATGCTACTCTGGTCAGACAGCAGGCAATTCTGTGCACAAGTAAATGGTGTCAGTAATGCTCTGTCCAAGATGTAGGAAACATGCAATACAGAAGAATCCTTTGCACAGTCATAGAGTCATAGAATCATTAAGGTTGGAAAAGACCTTTAAGATCATGAAGTCCAACCATAATTCATCTACCATGACCACTAAACTATATCCTGAAGTACCACATCTACATGCTTCCTGAAATCTTCTTTTTATTTCTTGCATGCTAGTAGCAATGAAAATGTTTTACTGCAGACTATGTTATTAGTCACTTGCGCCTGCTAAGACTTGAGATCATTTAACAGTGATGCTCAAGTTCTGTTAGAAATTCAGGTAAATTGCAAGATGCTGATCCAAGGAAAACTAGACTTGGTTGAACCCAGTGCTCACAGATCAGCTTGTTATCTAAACTCTTTCAATGTGTCTGCAGCCTGGTTTATGCAGACAAGTTTAAACAGTTACAGAGCAGTGTCTGTTGTTGTGGTGATGGTGGTTTTGGGTTTTTTGATTGGTTGGTTGGGTTTGATTTAAGTTTTCTTTCTTTCTCCTTTCTTTCTTTTTCTTTTCTTTTCTTTCTTTCTCTTTCTTTCTTTCTTTCTTTCTTTCTTTCTTTCTTTCTTTCTTTCTTTCTTTCTTTCTTTCTTTCTTNAGTGGAGTTCAAGGTGTCTGTCAGAGAGAATCATGGAAGAGTTTTTCAATAGAAGCAGGGGCAGTCTCTGAACTCATCTCTTTGAACAGAGGAGAAAAACATTAATGCAAGGGTAAGCTTCCCTTAAGCAGGTCTTACCCAGCAGCTGGTGGTCCAGAATGATGACATGTAAGCTGAAGGAGTTTACAGGTAGACTCAAGCTTCACCAAGGGATATATTTTCCCAGTGCTCTGGTGGTGTGGGAACTATGGGTGCAGTGCAAGCAATATCCATGGAAGATGCAGTGCATGGGAGAAGGTTTACAAGTCAAATGTTGGTGTCAAATATGAAGAGAGGAGGCAGATGGGTTTATGCAGGTATGCATCATGAACTGGGCAGTGTAGAAAATTTTAAATGTGAAGCAAGATAATTATTGGATTAATTCAGTTAACCTCTGAGTCTCAGACTTTTACAGTGGGCATTTAAAGGTGGCCTGCAAAACCATTCTCTTTGTGCCACATTCATGCCCTTACATACTTCTGTTCTTTCCAGGAACTGTACTGAGTCTGCAAGGTACCTGTGTCCCTAAAGCTCTGTTTTAAAGGCTGCTGATTACAGGTCCTTGTGTGTTAGCTGCAACTCACTATTGTTTTTGCAGCTTATAATTTCTATGCTAATTCTGCTGTGTTTTGGTTGTAGCAAAAATCTGCTGCTTTTTAATGAGAAATGAGTAATCTGGGAGAAGCTTTTACTTCAGCCATAGTTTTTCTAACAGCTGTAGAAATCTGGCTACCAGCTGCTGAGAAATCACAAGGTACAGATACAAGTCTTAAAACTGCAGAAGCAGCAGGTTGCTTTCCAGCCATCTTTGACTGCAAATCACTATGATCAGTCCTTGTTTTTGCAAGTAAACAAGCAGCTTTCAAAATGGACATACATCTTTCCCTTCCTGCCTTTGACATCCTTTAGCCAAAAATACTGTTCTTTGATTTTCACATTGTTGCATTTTTATCTTGTATTCATTTTCCTATGATATAAGATAAATTTATTTCCCTTTGTCTTTTTCCCAATGGAATCAATATCCTGTGGGAGCATATGATTACATTTTTCCCCTCCTTGTAGGGAGGGGAGAGTTATGGCTCTTTTCTGTTGGAAAATGAAAAATAATTCATCAATTAAACCCCTAAGAAATATGTTGTACTTAGAGATGAGAATTTCAAATGTTCTTGCTGTGGTGTTTGCTCTTTTGCACTGCTCCTCTCAGGTTTCAAAGCAGGGCAGAAAAAGTGCTTGGATGCACTTTAAATTTGGAACTTTCTGTCCAGCAGCAGAAAAAACAAAGCTATAAAGTCCCTGTTAATATCATTTAAATCCTTGCCTCACAGTCTGACACAAACAAAACTTTGGTATTTCTTCAGGGTAAATGATTGACCTAAGGAAAAAATTGTCCTAGGGATGGATAGTTCTTATTTTAAAAGTACACTGGAGAGGCAGGCTGCTTGGGAACACCATCCCAACAAGAGCTGTCTCTTTTGCTGTTGGAATTTTTCAAAGGAATTGTTTCCTCTACTGCCAGTCATTAGATCTGCCCTTGTGATGGTTCCCTGCAGGCTCTCAGGATGCTTGCTGTCATATTTAAGGGTCACAGAAGCCACTGCCTATCTGGCTTTTGCACTTCTCCATGAGGTTCTTAACAGACTGTCTGTGACTCAAGACCAGCACTCATGGCAGTTATCTTTTTAGTGTGATTGGCAGAAAGAGTTATCAGGTACTTGCTTGTGAGATAATCTTCACCTTGATTTTAATCAAGGCATCAGCAAATGAAATGTGGAGCAAATGACAGAACCACTCTGTTTACTCCAGTTTCAGGCTGCCATAGGATGCCTTGCAGACAGCAACTTTCACATGTGTCAGCAGGGAAGCACTACCATAGTTAGATCCAACCAAATGAAGTGGCCTCACACCATTAGAAGAGTTCTTTTGTATAACTGAGCTTTGTAAGATGACCAGTGTTCATGTCAAGACTGAGTGTTTCTGTCTAAATAGGTCTACTCCTGAGAGAAGATTGAAGGTCTGCTGCTGTTTTGAAGCTCCGGTTTCTAGAAGGGCTGTGACTAGCTCAGAGTCTTTGCCTCTTAACTTCTTCAGATTTCTTTTCAAAAGTCTGTACCCTTCCCTCCTCAATTCACTTAAAAAAAAAAAAAAAAACCAACCAAATCAGAAAACTTATCTTAAGAAGGAAAAGAATAACCTTAAGATGTTGCTGAAGTAAATTAAGGTTTTCACCAAGGCATTGCTGGAAAGTTTTGTCTGGGTGGTAAGTCTGGGGAATATACCCTTAGCTGAAGGAAATCCTTTAGTGGTTTTGATGTGAGACTTGGATATGTGTCTGTGGTCAGGATGCTGTATTCGCTGCAAATGGCTGTATTCACTTCCTTGTTTTTAAACTGATGCTTTTCCTTTGTACTTGAGGAAAATCTTGTCAGTACCCAAAGCTGTTTCTTCTCTTTGTACAACAAAACTTCTTTCGTAGTGTTTCCTCTGTTGGTTAGCTGGGGTAAGTTATCTTCCAGTGAATCTCACTGGGATGAAGAACCTTGTGTCTGGTTCTGAATATAGATAATCATCCCACTCCCGCATGTGTCAGTCTATTCCTGCATTCATTACCTCTTGTTTATACAAGATCTCTTTTTTCTCCTGAAGAACTCAAAACGTTTTAACATATGAAAGATTGAGGAACAGAGAAGTTAGAGGTACTGGCTGCCACAGAGTGAATTGGTAAATATACAAAACTAGAACTGTTGTAGCTTGACTGCCAGTTTTGTGTTGTGAACACTGAGTTAGACCATGCCTTGCCTTTCCCTTCTGATAACTGTCTTTTATGGCTTAGAAGGTGGTTCTGCTGTATATACCTGTCTGAGATCAAGCCCTGGCTTTCAGTGTGGTACAGACTGGTTTTACACTACTTGGGTGAGTGAGAGGATGAGAAGGTTACATAAGGTGCTTGCTGATACAGGGGTATTTCACAGGGATTTTTAGCTACCTTTGTGGTCATGGTTGGAGGGATACCTTTTGAGAGTAGGTGGCAAATGACGACATTGCATGCCGTAGGAATTCATGCATTATTTATTTTCTGTTTCGTGAAAATTGTCTGGGTGAATTTTACACTGGAGGGTATTATATCAATGAAAAAAGTATTGAAACATGGTGTACTCTGTAGCTGCATTCTGGGCAAGAGGAAGAGGTCATAGGCCTTCAGTAGTAGCCACATAAAGAAGCAACAAGTGGAGCAACCTCTGCAGAGGTATCAACAGCAGGCAATATTACCTGTGTACCTGCCCTCAGCCATAATGCAGTCTTTGCAGCTTCAGTTGCTTTAAATGTAAAGATATCAGCTAACCCCCCAGTATCCTGGTTTCCACAACTCCAAAGAGGTAGTGGTGGGCAGAACAGGACAGTACTGGCCATGGGACTTCAGTAGAGTTGCCTGTTCTCTCTGAATCTGTGTGTCTGCGACTGCATGGCACAGGGTAACAGATCGGAAGCATCCACTTGCAGGGCCTTGGGCTTTGATCTGTGATCTGAATCCTGTGGTTACTGTGTGAGAAACCTCTGAACTCCTTTGGGACTGAGGAAGAGTAAGGACAATATCTGCAGGCCAATTTAGTGGAACTTTACTTTTTCTTTTCTGCTGNACACCTCACTGACAGCTGCAGAACAGTGCTAAGCTGAGGGTGACAATCATCTTTTTGGTCTGCTGTGAGGCCACTGGTGGAAAATAACAGATACTTTCTAGAGGAAAGGACAATTATCCCTGAAGGAAACTGTAGAGAGGGAAAAGAGACTTTATCACAAAAGCATGAGTAAGGAGGGGAAGGACTTGCACAACAGATGAAGGAAAAGAAAAGTAGACACTATAGGAAAAAGTGAATGCACCACTTCTGCTTTTTTGTGCTTTTTTGGGTAGCAGCCATCTTTGTTGCAGTACATCATTGCAGCTATGTTTAGTTGTCAATTGGGGGGG
>VXBD01012328.1:0-84447 GCA_013399975.1 Indicator maculatus
GGGCACCCAGCCTAAACTGCCACACATTCCTCATACCTGTTCTGTAGATGGGTCACTGGAACAGAAAACTGAAGTTGCTTAACAACTGTGAGGTACTGGTGATACTTGTAATGGAATGTGGGCTTCTCAGCATTCTGGCCCTGTTCTCCCACCCTCCTAGTCACATACAGCCCCAGGTGGAGCATCCACACTGCTAACCGACAGCAGCCAGCAGAAATCTCAGAGGGATTTACCACAGAAAAAGGGAAAGTATCTTCTTTGCCACATATCTTAAGTCTGTTACATTTTACAGGCTGTCCAGATGGCTTGTCAGCAGCACTTGCCTCATCTCCCTGCAATTAGAATTCCTGAAAGCTGGAAGTCTGACAGGCCACAGATATTTCATAGGAATCAGTACGATTCAGCTCAGGAAGCTCCCAGTTTGCTTTTGTGTTCAGAGACCTCTTAGGTGAAATTGCTATTTTTGAAGGATTTGTAATAAGCAGTTACAAGATTTGATACTTGATTTTGCATTGACAGGGGCAAAGCAACACCCTCAGTTACATCTGGCCTAAACAGAAAGCACTTAAGGGGTAAGACTTGCATCCTAAACAGATGTTGTTGCTGTGCCTGTCCGAGCACCAGCTCTGCTCCACCTGTTCCCAGAGCTCAGAATGAAAGTTTTCACAGAGAACACAGGTGATCCAAGGACAGGAGGGGCTTCTCAAGTCTTCTCTCCTATGCAGTGTGTTAAAGTCAAGAAGAAAGTTTGCTGGAGTACTAAGATGGACTCAGTCCTACCTATTAAAACCTTTCCACTGTGCCTGAATAACAAGAGGAGTGAAAATAACCTTTCAGCCTAAGGACCTGAACTTGTTCTTAAGATCCCTCAATGACAAGACTTAAACATGCAGAGTTGTGAATCTATGGTCAACATCTTGGCATGTAAGACCTAGGAAGGGCATGTCCTAAACCAGACCCAGCTATAGTGCTTCTTATTGGGTGATATCCCAATAAGTGATATCCACTCACCCTCCAACTCCACACATTTGTGGGCTTTTGGCATCTTATTTTTAGCTGTCCAGCTTTACAGGCATCAAACATGAATCCCAGCTACACCTTCTGCTAGGTAGCAAGATGAATAAAGAAGAATAATGGCAGAGAGTTCAACAGCAGACTCTTTACTTACATGATCTTTGATCATTCTGGAGAACTTCAAAGCCAAAGGTTGACTTTTTAATTAAGAATAATAATTTTAAAAGCCTTTGGAAAAGTTTTGGACTTGAACATTATGATGCTGTCAATAACCAGCCCTTCTAGTTTCTTCATCAGCCTGATTTTGGTTTAGTGCAGAAAAGGAAGAAAAATAATACTGTGATTCAGAAAATGAATAAATTAAACTGTTAGCTTGGTTTCAGGCAAGTCACTTTATTTCCTATCTTAAAAATAAGGCTGGTACTGTCTTTCTGCTGCCATTTTCTTCATTTAGATTGAGTGTTGAAGGCAGGGAACTATTTTTCAGCCTTAGCATGGGCTAGACATAACTCAATGAAGTTTTTTTCCTCTTGTTTGGGACTTCACTGTTAGTATTTTAAGAGAAAAAACAACCCAGGTGCTAGAGAGCACTTGAGGCCAAAGGGAAGTTGTTCCAAAACAGATGTAGTTTTGCTGCACAGTCTTAGAAAAATGTATGTTTTTAGAGGTAGTGTTTAACCTCAGTGACAGAAGGACTGCACTGCTCAAAAGGGTTGTGCATCACATGATTTTAATTATGCCTTCACTCTGAAGTGGACAAGGATTTAAATAGCTGGTAAGACTTCAAAGAAACTGCACTAATAACTGTTGAACTACAGGGAAAACTTTAAAGATACTTTCCCTGCAGAGTAAACTGAAGGATCTTCCTTGTGGCCATGAAGTTGTTGCATATATACCTTACAGTTCTTAACACCAGAACATTAGACATGAAATTGCCTGTAGTTGAATAATAATAGCAGCAATTCCAGCTGAGGGCCTTTTCTGGATACAAGGGAAACACCAGGTCACCATTGCATAATCAAGCTTCCTTCTCTGCTATTTCTACTTAACTTGTACATAGCTGTGTAGCTTTAAACATGGAATCATACAATTGTTAGGGTTGGAAGGGATCTCAAGGATCATCCAATTCCAACCTCCGTGCCGTGGTCAGGGACACCTCACACTACAGCAGGTTGCTCAGAGCCACATCCAGCCTTGCCCTTAAAAACTTCCAGGGATGAGGCTTCCACCACCTCCCTGGGCAACCTGTTCCAGTGTCTCACCACGCTCATGGTGTAACACTTCTTCCTAACATCCAGCCTGAATCTACCCACCTCTAGTTTTGCTCCATTCCCCCTAGTCCTATCATTACCTCACATCCTAAAACATCCCTCAGCTTCAAGGTACTGAGGTCCTTCCTCTACCACACAGAGCTCCACCCTGATCCTCAGCAGCTGAGCCACAGCAAAGAGAAAGCCTGGGATTGACAACAGCTTCTGCTTTTGTGGTCTTTGAAGGTGTCTTAAATATCCTCTATCTGAACTACAAACACATGAAGTGGATTGGCAAGCTTGGTGGTGGCTGATGATTCTCCCCACTCATGGGCTGCTCAGTACAGGGTGTAATTCCAGTCCCTGGGCCACACAGCAATCAACTGGAAAAGTACAGCTGCAAAAAGCAGTGCTCCAGAGCACTAAAGCACACCCTGAGCGTACCTCCTCTCCTTTCTGGGGACAACAGCAACAATTACCTGCTGCAGTAGACCTGACCTATTTCTGCTACAAGTTGGGAAGGAAAAGTCAAGAGAATTGCTTTCTTCTACTCTTCTGGAGACAAGTGCAACTTTTCCCACTGTTATCTATTCCCTTGCCTTCCTCTCCTTACAAAACCCCTGCTAACAAATGTGAAGTTAATTAACTGCACACACACTTTATGGATGGTAAAAGATAGAGAATTCTCTACTTGGGATCCCTTCCCTAGAGAACAGAAGACAAAGCCTAGTTCATCTCTCAGAAGACAAAGATGTACTGAATAAAAGCTCTTACAAAGTCTAAAGAGATTTTTATACTGCCTGTAGAGTAAGATTGGTGCAACAGTCAAACTAAACCACCTTGATCTTAATTAGATCACCTTAGCCTTCCTTTCTCCAAGGCTTAAAATTTGCAGCTCTCTCAGCCTCTCCTTATACATCAGAGGATCCAAGCCCTGGATCATCCTTGTGGTACTTTGCTGCACTCACTCAAGCACATGTGTGTCACAACAAGAAACCCAGAGCTGGAATCCAGATGTATCTCACCAGTGCTGAGCAGAGCAGAAAGATCACTGCCCTCAAGCTCACAACAGCACCTAAGCGAGGGAAGCATCCCTTATTACTGCACACAAATGAATACCACAAGCATGAGTGAGTTTGTTTGGTGCCACAAGCATGAGTTTGTTTTTTTTGGTACCAGTAACTTGAAACAAGCCCTTCAGAATTTAGGTCACAAGGTAACTTTCCACACAAATTAGCCTACAAGTTTGTCTTACAAAAATACAGAGGATGGTGTCCTGGATGATGGTCAGGTACTTCTCTATTTGTGATTGAGATGTTCTACTGATTTCTTTGCCTGTAATGCACATGGAAGTGGAAGATCAGCTAGAAGGGCTTTTCAGGGTAGCCCTTCATTACAAAAAAAGCAATGAAAATTATTTCTGTGAGAAATATTTATGCACAGTTACCAGATGGACTGAAGTAAAAACAGTCACCTGCTTTTGTAACCATAAAAATCTACAGCATGAGTGATGGAACAACTGCACCACACAAGAAATGGCATGAGTGATACAAGAGCAGTGATGCTAGCCCTAGCTTTCCCTTTCATACTAGCATCTGACTCCTCCCTCATGTTTCATGCCTTGAGGAAATCGAGCTAAAAAAGCCAGAAACTGTGTTTTACCTAATCACTGTTTTCTTCCTCACCCTAGCAACATAATTTGCATGGGCTGCCTGGGGCACCTGAAACTACAAAATAGAGTCCAGACTTACAGAACAAAGCTGAGGAATAAAGGTGCACTGAGAAGAGTAATAAAATTGGATTTTTGGCAGAAAAGAGAACATGAAATAAAAAAGTAAGTAGTCAGCTGCAGGGAAGAGACTAACAGGCGAAGAATGAATTAGGAGGTTGGGGCAAAGGTTGCATAATGGCCTCTTTATTGACATCTGAAGTGAAAATGGAGAGTGAGAGGAATAGTGAATGACACTTGTTTAATTAGTTCAAAGTACTGGCCTTCAGGTAGAAGTGGGTAATTTTTAATGCAGTTCAGTATCCAAATTGCAGTGTTGGCAGGGAAGAGGATAGATTGTGACAAAGTGTTGGCTGGTTCACACTCAAAGCGAAATTAAAGCAAGGGCTAAAATAAACCTGCCCTCAGAGGCTACATTTAGCATCACTTAGGCAATGAAATTGTCCCCAGACAATACTTTGTAGTAATTTCTTAATTTAATTATTTTCTTTTATATGTGTTAAGCTTTAAAATAGAAGATGGGTTGAGTTTTGGGATTTTTTTTTTATTCCTAAAGAAAAAAATTAAACCTTTTGAATTTTGTGATACTTAAAGATACTTAAATGTAATACTTAAAGATGGCTATGCATAATAATTAAGGATACTTAGGTAGACTTAAATATGTAAAATTATAATAAAGTATTAAGTATATTATATTAGCTAATAACAGCTGGTATAGCAATTAATGATAATGAAGTTAATATGCTGCTGTTTTCTTTCTGCTGGAAATTCTCTTTGCATGCTACCTTCAAAAGCTGTAAACCATTGGGATCCTTGTCTACTATTAATAAAAACATTCTACATCTATATATCTAAAAGCTTATTAATAAAAAAAATGTTCATCTATCAGACATTTGGATCCTGACTGCAAAAAGCAGCTCTCCCCAGGGAAGCACCAATTAGAGGGTGGTACCAACAGGAGATGCTAATAGGTCCATTAACATTTCATATTTAATGAGTGATCTGTAGGAAAATGTAAAGCCACTAAAAATTTTGTGAAGCATGAAGAGTGGTGAAACAGTAAATAATTATGACAGAAGGTCAGTGACAATGTGAGATCTGAGCCTCCTGGTGAGTGTTCCATGGCACTTGGTGGGGCACATGGGAGCCCAGACCTGTACACTCTGCCTCTCATTCAGCCTCTAATCTGTGCTTGGCAGCTGCTAATGCAACTAAAATCACAAAGTGTGACCTCAGCCAGAACCAGCAGTGGCTTGTCAGTGTCTATATGTATGCACAACCTTTGCTTGCTAGCCTGTTAAAAAGGGATTTTGATACTGACAAACCTGAAACAACCCTTAAAAATATGTTGCAGCCATAGAACTGAAAGGTCTCTGGGGAGTGCAGGAAAACCACAGGGATTTGAACTGTGCAGCACAACAGAAGTCCCAGCCTGGTGCTATAGCTGGGGTTGGGGAAACAAGAAATTTTGGATGTGAAAACAAAAACAAAAATAGAAAACTGGGGTAGGGAGGCAATATTGCTGCTGTCTGCAATGCCTGGGTTTGCTGAGGGAGTGCAGGTTGTCTTGGCTGCTGCAGAAGCCCTGCCAGATGCCACTAATAGCACAGAATCACAGAATAATTCAGATTAGAAGAGACTCTTGAGATCATCAGGTCCAACCATTAACCCTGCTCTATCAAGTCCACCACTAAACCATATCACTAAGCACCACATCTAAACAACCTTCAAACACATCCAGGGATGGGGACTCAACCACTTCTCTGGGCAGCCTGTTCCAATACTTGACCACTCCTTGAGTGAAAAAAAAATTATTCCTAATGTCTAGCCTAAACTTAATCTGGTGCAGCCTGAAGCCATTCCATCTTGTTTTATCCATAATTATCTGTGAGCAGAGACTAGCACCTACGTTTCTATATTGTCCTTTCAGGTAGTTGCAGGGGGCAATAAGGTCTCCCCTCAGCCTCCTCTTCCTCAGACTAAACAGTCCCTGTTCCCTCAGCTGCTCTTGATAAGACTACATAGGATGCACCACATGATATACCCTTCAGCAGTGTGGACACAGGTATCCACTGACTTGCCATAACACCATGAAATATATGAAGCTATCAATGCTGTAGCTCAGAAGTTCCCCACAGAGGAGGGGTTTCTCTCTACCAGTATTTTCAGCTGTGAGTGCTGAAAACAATTATGCCTCTGAATCACATATAAAGCCAGTTTGTTTGTTGCACATGTAAATTAAATTTTCCACAAGGAGCATGCAAAAATACAGAACATGATTCTGCAAGGTATCATCATGCTGCTTTGTTGTTTCTCAAGAGTGAGATTTAAAGCAGAACATCAGCACACACTCTTTTATTTAAAGGTGTTGTTAGAGGAGAAACATTAGGAACAAAGGGCTACACTTAGTAATTCACCAAATCCATGATACCAAACACATGCAATAAGCCTTTTTCCCTGTATCATATAAATTATAAGCAAATCAACAACCAAACAAACAGTTCTTGCTATTGAAGGAGACTTCTGAGAGCTAATATGCTGACATATTGAAAAATCAAAAGAAACCCACTGGACTTACAAGAATCTCTGCAGACTTCTTGCTTACTGTTTGATCCAGTGAAGAGTTTTTCTTGGTTAAATGCAAACACGACCTGCAGGAAACAATAACATCAATTACTGCTAAAGTTAGAGTGAGCCTCTGCAAACAGGGTATGTGTTAAAATGTAAAAACACAGGGATTGCAATACTCTTTTTTTTTTTCTCCCCCAGAGGCTGTACACTAGAGAAGCATTAAAAAGTACATTAATATTTCTTCTTTCTCACAGAGTTTATGAATTAGAGAGAATACAGTAAGGAAAAGATCCTCAGTGAGAGAAAATGATTTGATTTTTTACTGAGTCGAAAGGGAGCAAGAGTGTTGTATGAATTAGGCATAATATAATTCTACAGCCTGGGGGGAAAAAATGCTAATAAATCACTTTACAAGTTAAATAGCTTTTGAAGAGATAACAGGATGAAGACCTAAGTAGCAGTATCTGCTTGTTTTGACCAGATCAGCAAGCAAAACCTGAACCATTAGCAAGGTTTCAGTGTTGAGTGCAGCCCTGCTGTCACATTTTTCATAAGGTTTGAGCCTTAGCTCCTGAGTAATAAACTCCCACCAAGAGTCCACATAAATTACAAAAGGCAAAAGACTTCCCATAAAACTGTGTCAATTCTGTTAAACAATTCCACCTCATCAATATCTGTGATGTTGCTGAATAATATTAACACTATTGTAAGGCAGGTTCTGCATCACAGAATAGCCTTCATAGCAAGATTTTTGCATACTGCTCACCAGCTTTCTGATCTGGTTTTGTGGTGAGCTATGGTTTTAAACCTTAGGGTGGATGGTTTGCATGAAACAAACAGGTGACAGCAGTTGGTATTATCACAGGCAGAAATTTTGCAGTGATACACTTGAAAGGGTTCACAAAAACTGGAACAGGCTGCCCAAGGAGGTGACTGAATCCCCATCCCTGTAGGTGTTTCAAAGAGGCAGAGATGGGGTGCTGAGGATCATGGTTTAGCATGTGGTCAGCCTTAGCAGAGTTAGAGAATGCTTGGACTCAATGCTCTTAAAGGGCTTTTACAACCAAGATGATTCTGTGATTCTATGACTCTATAACCAAAAACATCATAGACAAGTGAAATGTTGCCCTAATTCTGACATGACACCAAGAACATGAGGAAAGGCAAAGAATCTTGGAAAGCTGAGGAAAAATTCAACCAGGTCTCTATTGAAACAAGCCTGAGAGTGTCCTTCAAACCGACCACAAGAGACTCCACAAGCCTTTGTAGTTGAAATCCACGCTTGCCCTCAAGTATAAGAAGGTGCAGGATAATTTGGCAGCTGCAGAGGCTGTGCATCTTTCTGGGTATTCTTTAAGTTTCAGTCAGCCAATCCTGTTTTTCCTTATTGCACATCAAAGCCTGTGGAGAAACAATTCACAGCTGACCCCTCCTCATGTACACCTCTCTGTCTTGCAGGACACGCCCTGCCCTTTACAGTTTCTTCTGGGGGAAAAAAAAATACATCCATCATCACAAGACTTTTGCTCTTTAAGAGCTGTCTGGAAGGAGTATTCTTTCACTTACCCAAAATCCCCCAAAGCCTTTACATCTGAAAATATCAAGTACACACTCTGGTTGTATGAAATAGGAGCCTTGGGAGATACCATGATTACCTGACCTAAAACCACTACTTTGAAGACTTTTGCTGAAGAGCAATGCAGAAATAATTCTTTAGGAAGAAGTGCAGAAAGACTTTTGCTGAAACTACCAACACCAGACAGAAATTGGAGGTAGGAGAGGGCAGGAGAACTGTCAGTCAGTACACATTTATCTATTTAACCTTTGAACCCACAGTTACAAAAAAGAGAGACTCTGAATGCCACATAGTAGAGTAGGAAAGCTAAAATAGCACTGATGAAACAGTCTTACAAAAACCCCAGTAATAACTGACAACAATCATGGTTCAAACACATGGTTATGCCAAGCTACTGCAGACTTTGCTACTGATGGGCCCCAGCTCATGGGAAGAATGTAATAGATGAGAATGGAGAATGTAATAGATGAGAATGGAGAATGTAATAGATGAGAATGGAGAATGTAATAGATGAGAATGGAGAATGTAATAGATGAGAATGGAGAATGTAATAGATGAGAATGGAGAATGTAATAGATGAGAATGGAGAAATTACATAGCACTACCTATCTCTTAGCCAATTCATCTGTGCTTGCAGGAAACAACCACAAAAACACAAACCTCCAATCTTTGTTAAAAGATTGTATTTCTGTGAAGAAATCTCTCCCACTGAGATACTACTGTCTTGCTCTCCCCTTTCTGCCGCTGGATTTTCAGTTCAAGCCCACAAGCCATGGATGTGCAAGTATTGCCAACTAAAGGCATGTACAGTCCCACAAGTTAGGATTTGGTTCATTACCATCTCCTGCTGGAGGATTCACACTGAAACCTAACCAAGCTGGCTCTGCTTGGTTGCTGACATTGCCCAATGACAGGACAAGGGGCAGTGAGTGAAAGCTGAGGGACAGGAAATTCCATGGAAACATGAGGAAAAAAAGAAAATTCACTGAGAGTGACAGAACACTGGAACAGGCTGCCCAGGAGGGTTGTGGAGTCTCCCTCTCTAGAGATATTCCAGACCTGGATGTGTTCCTGTGCGATTTGGCAGAGGTGATCCTGCTCTAGCAGGGGGGTTGGACTAGATGATCTCTTGAGCTCCCTTCCAGCCCCTAACATACTGTGATTGCCTTCAGGAAAGTTGTAACAATCCAAAGCAATACCCAGAAGTCAATAAACTGATGGAAGAAAAGCCATTACTCACCAGGAAAAGAAGCTCTCAGCATAAATAATGGTCATTACAACAGAAATGATCTTGCATGAATCACATTAGGGAAGATTATTGATGAACTAACAAATACACCTCTGCTCACAAACGCTGCAGTGCACCCTGCAGGCAAATGCCAGGGTTTCTTCCCTGAAAGTCCAGTTTCAGCTTTGCTTTGTAAAAGAAAGTTCACAGATGTACTTTGCTAATAACTTCATTAAAGCACACCTGAACAGAATAATCAACAACCTTTCTTGTCTCCCTCAACTAGATTAGTAATCATTGTTGACAAAAGATCTGTTCACATCAAAAAGACAACAGACTTTCTCCCCCCAGGAGAATACTACTAATGCCCAGCAACTGTTGATCATGAGGAATTGTGTCTTGGAAATTTGTAAATGCACATCTGCTGTGGAAAATTTTTGTTGTTGTTAAACACTGCTAAATATCCAGCAAGGCACAAACAAGACATTGCCGTTCTTTGCCAATTCTCTTCAAATAAGCAAGAGAAAATTTCAAGCAAGGAGCAATCCATGTCCACTATGGACCACTCTTCTCACCCCTGTTTTCCTCCACATAGCTCTATCCACATAGAAACACAGACAAAATGACCAAGTCATTTATAATTTGTGTCTACAGAAAGTAGAGAACACCTTTGTGTGCCAAAGCAAGCTAGACAGCTCTCTGCAGAGCGTAATCTGGATCTCAGTAATTTCAAATAAATAAATAAAACCCCCCCCAAAATTAAATAGCATTGCAAATGAATAAGACATAAAACACCTGGTATTAAAACAGTCATAGTAGAGTGGTAGTTGGAGAGCTGGCCTCTGAAGAAGCTTTTCAAGCCTACCTATGTTAAATACAAAGATCGTTTATCTATTTAACATTCCTACTGTCAGGCATCCCTTAGGAGCATGAGCTAGAAGTGAGCTGTTAGAGAATATCTACCTTTAAGCAGCAAAAAGAGGCTTGTCTTCTAAAAGCAGACCAACCTAAGCTGTCTGAAGATCACACATTCACTCTTCTGCTCACACTGGAACAGCTGAGCTCTGTTTTTGCACCAGCATTCAGAGACATACCTGCACTTGTGTCATAGAATCATTTCTGCTGGAAAAGACCTTTAAGGTCACCAAGGCCAACCATTCTCTGACACTGCCAAGGCTGCTGTTAAATCATGTCCCTCAGCACCACATCTCAGTCTTTTAAACACCTCCAGGGATGAGGATTCAACCACCTCCCTGGAGTGCCTGTTCCAGTGGTCAAGAGCCCTTTCAGTGAAGGAGTTTCTTCTGACATCCAACCTAAATGGCATGTCTGGTTTTTCAAACCTCTTCATATCATTTTGGCTTTTCATCATTACTCTTTTTCTGAGGAGGGCAGAAGCACTAACGAGCAGTGCACAACATCTGTGCTTCCAGTCATTGGAGCCATGGAGGAGCCTCCAGGAGCCAGAGGAGGCCTCTAGCAGAGAATCAACCTCCATGCTGACCCTACACCTGACTGCTTAGCCCCAAAAGAAAGAAGGCAGTCAAGCTGCTGCAATGGCAGGGAAACAGCAGACTGGCTAACCAAATCTGTCCTTACCAGCAGTGTTCGGAAACTGAGAGGATGTCAAGAAAGAGATAACAGGAGTTTAATCTGTTAAACCAATCCCTCTGCCATAAGCAACTGGGAAACCAACCTACCCTTCTCCTGCAGGCTTGCAGAAGTCCTCTCCTCAGCTTCCCCTTCACCATAAGCACCTGGAGAACCAGCCTGCCCTCCTCCTGCAGGCATGCAGAAGTACTCTCCCAGATTTCCCTTTCACCATAAGCACCTGGAGAACCAGCCTGCCCCACCTGCAGGGTTGCAGAAGTACTGTCCCTAGCTTCTCCTTCACCATAAGTAGCTGGAGAACCATCCTGCCCCTCCTGCAGGGTTGCAGAAGTACTCTCCCCAATTTCCACTTCACCATAAGCACCTGGAGAAGCATCCTGCCCCTCCTGCAGGCTTGCAGAAGTACTCTCCCCAATTTCCACTTCACCATAAGCACCTGGAGAACCAACAGGCTTGCAGAAGTCCTCTCCTTAACTACCTGTTCACCTGTGCTCAGGGGAATGCTGGTTCCTGGAGCAGCACCATCATGCCTAGCACTGTCCTGTCAACAGCTGCTTCTGCAAGGAGCACCCACCGTGCAGTATGAGCATTTTTAGGGAAGCAGAGCCTGAACTTTCAAAAATCACTGTGGAACTACAGAGCCAACAGGTTTAAGTTGAGAAGAGGAAATACATTTTAAACTGCTTTATAAAAATAAGAGAAGGGAGTAATTTGTGGAGAAGAAAGGTAATTGCCTACTTCATTCAGAGAGCAGCAATGTGAATCAGTGATGGTGCTTAACAACCGAGAAGACCAGCCTTGTGTCCTGTTACTGCTAGAGCAGCACAAAGGACATGCCACTGTCACAAGATATGATGGCACCATTTAAATAGCACAGTAAGTGCTGGTATAAAAAGCTCTGAGTAAGTGCAAGGCCACATCAGTCCCTCAGAGAGCAGTTTCTTCCTGTAGGTTTCCATGCTTCAGGAGAGTTTTAAATGTTTCAGATAAATCTGTTTCCATCTTGTTCTCTGTAATTATTCCTGACATGCTCTTACATAAGCAGCAATGGCATCTGAAAAATTCCAACCCACCTTCTTTATTTATTGAATCTTGTGCTGAAATCATAATGATCCTAAATATCTGACATTAGTTTCTGTTGCAACAGACAAATGTCACAAACATGTGATGACCTAACAGCAGGACTGGACAGAAAGAGAAGGCAAATAATTGAAATTGCCTTTAGTTGAACTGTAGTTGAATAACAGCAGAGGAATGCAAAGTGATGGAGAATGTATTATATACCTCCTGTGTTTACCCTCTTCCTTGCCAGACTACCATCAACTGACAACATTCTGTCAGGAGTAAATGAGCTAAGAAACAATAACTGTATGAGTAAAGTTGGATAGGCTACTACACAGCTCTGTATTCTAAGAGAGAAGGAATAGATTTCTTCTGCTCAGGCTATGGCCTCAGCTTCACCTTCTAAAAAGAATTCATCTCCCTTTAAACATTTAGAAACACTTCTGCTATTGCAGACAGACCAAACACATATCAATGATCTGGATTAAGTGTGTCTAGCCTTCAACCAAAAGATGTTGTCTCCTGCAGAAGCCTAACAACTGGATGTTGAATGCACTGTTTATAATAGGCAGAGACAATCTGTTAATTAAGCTCTTTGTGTCTCTCCTTCTGAAACATCTGAGAATGTTAAATAAGCCTTTATTAGTTATTGCACACCTCTACTCACCTCTTGAGTTCAGCATTTTATCACCATACAGAAGGCTTCAGCACTGCTCTTGAGCATACTTCTCAAGTGGCTCTGCTAAGGAGGTTGCTCTTCCTGACTTCCCCTGTGCCTGCTTATCAAGTTAACTGGAGATACAATGGGCTCTAGCTCTAAACTGTTCAATAAACATTCACTTGAAAGGAAATAGGTCTGAAAGGGGCCATTCTGCTTCCAAATCAAGAAAATAAAGGCTGTTAAATATTATCTGTGCATTTTTGAGCCAAAACAAAAGAGAGAACCAAGTCACGGCACACAGCTCAACTTTTTCCTTTTCTGTTTTTTTTTTTTGTTTGTTTGTTTTCCACAGAATCACAGAATGCTAGGGGCCAGAAGGGACCTCAAAAGATTATCCAGTCCAACCCCCCTGCCAGAGCAGCATCACCTAGAGCAGATCACACAGGAACACATCCACAAAGGTTTTGAATATCTCCAGAGAGGGAGACTCCACAATCCTCCCCTGGGCAGCCTGTTCCAGTGTTCTGTCACCCTCACAGTGAAAAAAAATATTTCCCTCTTGTTTCCATGGAACTTCCTATGCCTCAGCTTCCACCCATTGCCCCTTGTGCTGTCATTGGGCATCACTGAGCAGAGCCTGGCTCCATCCTCTTGGCACTCACCCTTTACATCTTTATAAACATGAATGAAGACACCTCTCAGTCTCCTCCAGACTAAAGAGCCCCAGCTCCCTCACGCTCTCCTCATAAGGAAGATGTTCCACTCCCTTTCTTTAACTCCCTGTTTTCATTTCACCTGTTCTCTGCTGATCTCCTCTGTAGCATGCTACAGCAACAAAATTTACTATTTCTACACAGGAAGAAATCATAACTTTGGTTGCTGTATATTTATGGGGTGGGGAGAAGGAAATAAGTTGTCCCTGGGAACCTTTGTCATGAGGTATTTGCTCACTAGTTCAGAATTGAAAAGATTCTTAAATGAGACCCCAAAAAATTGTGGAGTGCAACTCATTGTCCCATTTTAAAATATTTTACAATTTGAAAAGCAATTGTAAAAATTAATGTAAGGTATTTTTTAAGAGAAGAGTCTGGACTTTTTAATGATCAGATCATGAAAAAAAATTGTAGGAAATCATAGCTTTAATCATGGAAATATTTCAAATGGGGAACAGAGAACTTCATGATGCCATCCACAAATGCACAATGAGATGCATGGAAAATTATGTAGAAATAATCTGAGTTCCTAATAAGGTGCATGGTTGGAGAGTTTTAAGCTTTAATACAAAATACTTGTGCACAGCAGAAGTTCTTTAGGACCAAGCATCAAATCAGACCACAATGTGACTGGATATAAAAATTAGCAATATATTTAAAATGGAGCAATTCAGGGGGGAACCCAGCTGCATACATCTTAGCTTCAAAATTAAATTATTCTCTCCTTTGCAATTATTGCTGGTCCCTATTTCCCTGCTACCTAAGTCACAGAACAAATTTTTAATTTTAAGATTTTAATTTTTACTGGTTTTCCAGTCTCTTGTGTTTCCCATTTTAAACCTTCTCTTTTCAAAGGTGACTGCCAAGTTAATTTTTCCCTCCTTGCTGAAAGGTCAGAAAGTGGCCAGAGATTTTAGTTTGAGCTAAGCAACCTTAGCAGCAACATGTGTCTAGAATTAAGGTCTTATGTATTACATGTAGAGATAACACAATGGGTGGGCAATGATGAGAAAATAAACTCTTGCCAGGGTAACCTTGTTTCACCTGAGAGGTCAGAGGGTGGGGGAGAAGGATGAGGTTCTTTTCCCACCACTGCTGTGAACTATATTGACAAAGGAAAATAAAATCAAAAGTAAGCTGCCCTGTAATCTTGTTTGCTAAGACTGTACTTGAAAAGCAGATGCCCTGTTTGCACTGTATACCCAGTTACTTATTTCTGACAGATAGCAAGGGTCATTAAGTACAAAAAAGGTAAAACAATTTTATAGTCTGATGAATAGAAGAGCATTGCTTGAACACACTGTGGGATTTGGGCAGCAAAAGCCACTTTTCAGAGTGTCATGCAGTTGAAAATTCAAGGATTCGAGTCCAGAGATAAATGTTCCTGGCATCCATTGTAACATTTTGTAGCATCTCTCCTTAATTAAAATATAAATTATCTCATTACTAACACCAAGAATACCTAAAGTCATTAGCAAAGCTCTCAGCAGAATGAGAAACATAAAATAGAAACCCAATTACAAAAAGTTTGGATGCAGAAATTGCTCTAAACAGAGGATTACATTTGTTTAATTTAGACGTGCACAAATGAAGTGCTGTGAGGAAAGAAGGCAAAGAGGAAAGCTGACTCTTGAGATGCAAGCTCTCATTCTTGCCTTGCTCATTACTTCTCCAACTACTTGAGAAGCAAAGATCAGTGATCCTTTGAGTTTGGGTGGTGTTTTGGTTTTTTTTTTTTTCTTTGGTTGGGTTGTTTCTTTAGGTCTGTGTGGGGAAAGCATTGTTTCTTTCAGAAAAGGGTGAGTTAGGGGGAAATCAGTGACCATGTAAAAATGACTGACTTTAGAGGAGCTGGAAAGGGTCCCTGAATCCTTAAAACACCCACAGTCACACTGAAAGCTCCCCTCCATGTGCACATAGATGGCTGGAAATCTGCTTACTCTTGGATTCTCAGAAACTGTGGGGTTTTGTGCATTTCTCCTTTGAAGAGACGATCTCCACCAGTCAGCCAGACTCTGGCTCCTGCCAGCAGCTGTATTTACAAGCAAAACTACAGTCTACAATGCAGTGCAATGAATATGTACAAATATACAGTATTCACAATCTTTACAGGTATTCACAATTAATAAACAGCACAAGAACCCCCCTGGCCAAAACCCAGGGGAGCCAATAGCTTCTCCCTCCCTGCCCCCTTGGACACAAAGGGACAAGAGAAAAGAGAAGAGAGTTATTTGGTTAGACTTAGCCAAAACAATGCAGCAAAGGTCAGCAGAAGCCAGCAGAAGCACAAAGTTAGTGTCTCTCAGAGCAAAGAAGCCAAAAGAGAGAAAGTTTATCAAACTAATTCTTATGGTAGATCTCTCTCCAATGGGATTGTTTACTATCATCATTTTCCTTTTTACACCCAATAGTGATTTATTTACATTCTACCACTTTCTGTTCAAGATCTGTGGAAAATGGTAAAGGTACAGTTAAAACTACCATAACACCTCACCCCATTGCTGTGAGCTAGAATGAAACATGAAATTATAAGCAGGTCAGAGAGACCCAGTGTAATAGCTACTGTACAAAACTATACTTCTTGTGAGTAACAAGGTCGTTCAATTGAACAACATTTCTGCAAAAAAAGCAGAAAGTTCAGAAAAGCTTCAAGAGTTCTGCAGCTGACATTATGGTTTGTCTTCTTCAGACCTCTCTGACAAGGAAGGGATTATCCAGATCTGAACCAGCCAGCCTGAGTTTTGGTGTGCTGTTGATGGAAGGATTGGTGGTGTTTGTGTGTTTCCAGGGGCAGACACGTGAATCTCAAAAGGTTTGGGAGTTCATCTGAGCTCTTATATCCCAATCTCTTTGATCAAGAAATCTGACTCAAAATTCTTAGGATGTTCTCTTGAGACTTCCACTGATCTTCAGAGGCTATGAAAGTTGATGCACTGTGTCTGGATGATTTAGGAGCTCTGAAAAAGCAGAAATGTGTTATGGGAGCAGAGGGTAGCACAGGGTAGTGGCAATACCATTCTCTGCAGTGAACTACAGAACATTCTGCACTTAGACTTCAAGGAAAATTCTGGTTTGTGTTTTTGCAAATAATTGTATTCCACTTCTCTTAGGCTTAGCAAATCAGAACTGACATGAAAACAATGAAATCTATTGATTCTGAGGTGGCGGGTGTATTAAAAAGATGTCAAATAAAGAATATTTCTCCTTATAGCTATTACATATAGAGATGGCAAATTTGTCCTGAGCCTAGGTATTAAGAACAATGTGGCTGAAGCTATTGGCTCCCCTGGGTTTTGGCCAAGGGAGGGTCTTGTGCTGTTTATTAATTGTAAATACCTGTAAATATTGTATATTTGTACATATTCGTTGCATTGTAGACTGCAGTTTTGCTTGTAAACACAGTTTTCATTTGCTTCCAACTGGGCTGGTCTAGCAATTTAATGTTGGGGGGAATTTGCAACCCACCACAGGTGTACACCAAATAAATCAATCCATTCCACTCTTCAAGCTTGACACTGTGTGGGACATGACTGTAGGATTGTGTGCACCAAGCCAATGTGTGCATAAATAAGGGAGAAGAAGGGAAGATGAAAAATGCTTTAGGGGGTGTTATTTTTCCATCAGGAATGGAGAAACAGTTCTTGTTATGATGAGGTAACTTGAATACCATTCCATGAACTGCATCCTTTGAGTTGCACAATTCTGTGTTACACAAAAGGTGACCTTTTCAGTATGCTTTATAGGAGTTTCAGTATTCTTCATGGTAGCTTCCTGGACATTCAGATCCTTTTCCCCAAAGGTTAGTCTGGTTATAATCTGGAAGGAAAAAAGACAGCAAGTGATTCAAAAAGAGGATAAAATGTCCAGATCTCTTCAGTGCCTTTTCATATTATTATCTTTAGTTTATTTCACAACTACTCCTACGTCCAGTAAGTGCAAACTGCTGTTGCTGTTGGAAAAAAAGTCTAAATATAAGAATTTACATCAGGCCAATGTGCATTAAATGATATGGACTTGACAGCAAAGGCTCAGGTCTGGAATAGATGGGGGGCAACCTACTTCTGGCAGCAGTCTGCCACAGGCTTCTGGAGAACTTACACAAGCAGCTCTCCAAGCAGCAGAATTAAAAAGCCCCACTGAACATGACTTTGCCTCCTGGTAGTGTGTCTAGCAAGGTACAAGCTTTGGATTCCTATGGGGGCAACTGAGGAATTCACTGATACCCTAGGTCTAAAAAATTTCTTTGGAATAAATGTTGAGGGGAGAACTGAGGAGGGATGATTACATTTCCTTTGGAAATGAGGACTAACCACCACATTTAGCTAGATATCACGTTTGCAGGCGGCTAAGACTAAAATACTGCTTTTAAATTCAAATCCACATTAGTACAAGAACTGAGATTTCACTCTCTCAAAACAGAGAAAAGTCCAGAAAACCAACCAAACAAACAAACAATCCTTATCCACAGCAAAATCTAGGGCTGATTTGGGTTTGTTTTCTTTTTTTTTCTTTCAAGTGAAGCAGACTCGTGGTTCATTTTAATTTGCTGCCTGCTCCAGTTTCTTTCTTTAGGATTTGTATTTTTGTCCTCTTGGCAGCTGATCTTTCAGCTGTATGTATCTAAACACCTTCTCAATGCCTTTAAACCTGTCCTGTGAAGAGGCAAGCCCTCCTAGGAGGCACAGGTTGTTATCTTGCTCACTGAAATGAGACCTGGAAGAAGTACTCACAAGATATGGTACAGAAAGACCTATTGTCTGCATTTAAGCATGAATATGGAAGCTCTGGAGATCATTCTCTGCTAATGCACACCATAATTGCTAGATTAGATTGGTTTGGGACATAGGTATTCCTAAGGCTCTAAATCAGTTTCTGAATAAAGCTTCTATCTCCTTAATGAAGTGATAAAGATGAAAGCAACATGAACAGCTTTTTGCCTGGTATCAGACTCTGTCATACAGCTGAAATAGCTGCAGTCACTGACAGTAGAGGACTCAGTGTCCCCTGCATGCCGTTTTTATTTCTTAGGGCATACACCATAGCTAAAAAACATCTCAAGTTTGTTCACTCCACATTAACTCTAAAGGAACGGTGTAGGTTCAGAAGCAGCCTCCCTGGGATCACACAGTGCTGCCCTGGTGCTCCCACAGCAACTGTTCTTTGCTTCTATACCACAGTAGCTGTTTCTCTGTGACATTTCATTGTGCACTCTGAACCAAATGGTGTGGGTCAGCATTAATTCAGAAATCATGATTTGTTTGCTTTAGCTAATCTCTCAGATGCAATGGCAAAGTGATTGCTTCTAGTCTCTGCATCAGACTTTGATTAGGGTTTGATTTTGTTTTGTTTCTGTCCAGAGAAACACACTGGAAAACTGCAAAAAATAAATCATGTTCAATCTTTATTGTACTGCTTTCTCATTCAGCACAGTTTGGAGGCCTTCAGTCTAAGTTAGCAGGTTCCTATTGACCCCTGGTCCCATCAAATACTTAAACTGATGTAAGACTCCACAGGTAAACAGAGCCTGGTCTCCCTGGACACTTCTTGAATTGCTACAATGGAGTGTGCCCACCAGAAGAGTTAATGGAATTCTGATCAAAATGTCCCAGAATCACCATATCAGAACAGGCAGAAAATGTGAAAACCCAGAAATAAAGTCACCTGACAGAACTAGCAGAGAAAGAGAACTTCTCAGTCCTGTTTATAAGAGTTTGACTTGTGCCCTGCAACATGATCATTTCTCTGCCTTTTGTGAAAGGACACAGAGAGACTCTTCCAAAAATCTTTTATCTAGATAACAATATTCATAGCTCCCTAAAACTGTACCTGTAGTGATGTTATTACAGAGAGCTTTATGGTTTAATTATGCACTGGGTTAAAGGAGTTCCCTTCCAATGTGATGTCAGTTTCAGTGAATGTTTCCCCTCGGTTGCGTTGTAAGAGGATGCAAAGATAAAACTTTTGGGCCTTTTCTCCTCCACAAATCTTTATTTCTGGAAGAAAAGGAGTCCATGTTTTTCTTTTCTTTTCTTTTTAAAATTGTGTTGCACATTCCAATTTCTGCTTTAAATCCAGCAAGCTTGTATCTTTTCTTTACTTATCCCTTCTTACATGGCTGTTCCTCCCCATTTCTCATTTTCTATTCTTCTGTATGATTTCTGTGGACTATTTCCCCCCTGGCATTTGGAAGCAGCAGAGAATCTTAATAGACGAGGAGTAGGCATGACTTACTTAAATACTATTTCTATAGCACTTTATTTTTTTCTAGAAGGATATATGTGTAGCTAGAAACAGGGATTGCTGTGTAGCAGACTGGCCAAGAGCGATTCAATTTCTCTTATCATCTGTTCTTCATATGACAGTTGATGATTTTGGTAGATAGGAGAAGAGAGAAAAGGAAGAAAATTACTTATTCCCCACCCCCAACTCTGATTTCCTCCCATCTTACTGCAGAGTAATGCAGTCTGGGAACTCTGAAAGCAGAATCATGACAAAAACATCATGTGGTAATATCATACTGCAAAAGCTCTTGTGCTCAAGCCAAGCACAAAGTCTAATTGTCCAACTTTTTTGTCTAATTGCCTCTTTTATTCACTTTCCAAGCATTTTCTTTCCCTCCAGAAAGGGATTCAAAGGGTTTAGAAATTCTAAGGAAAATAATGTCCAAATGCACCCCAGGTATTTTCTATCAAATACCAGAGATTCAAATCTTTCCTTGCTTCATAGTCTGAACTATGGAAAGAATAAGCTCTGGGTCTAATAACATGTAATTCTGTCTTGTCTAAAGCATATTCTGTCATTCACCAGTTAATTAACTGAAACCACAAAGTGCTATACAAATTGACTCTGATGAAGGAAGTGTCATAGAGCCTTTAAGGACTGAACAGCAAGGAATTAGTTCTGTGTCTGTTTCAGTGAGAAAAATAGAGCAGGATGGATAGGACAAATCTAAGCTCCTCTTCAGTCTCAGAAAACATCATTACACAACAAGCTGCTTCTGGGATCTAAAAATCAGTCTCAGCTCTCTCATCAAGCAATCCTGACCAGTCTGCAAGTGTAACATTGATTTGTCTTGCTCTTGTACCTGTGCTAAAGCTGTTTTAATTCCTCTGCTCTTGCAGCCATATAAGACAGGGAGAATGGGGAATGCTAAAGCTGTTTTAATTCCTCTGCTCTTGCAGCCATGTAAGACAGGAAGAATGGGGAAATATTGAAATAGGACTTTCTTCTAGTAGCCTTAAATTTGCTTTACCTATCATCTGCAGACACACACAGGTTGAAAGGTCCAAAATACCAAATATACAATGAGTAGGGATCCACAATGAGTATGGATCCACAATGAGTATCAGTTTGGTGTATAATACATATGTGGAACTTGTAAGGTAGTATGGATGTTATACACTAAATCTGCTAGGGAAAACAATTATTCCTATCTCTACTGAGAGAATTTTAAAAAAATAGGAGTAAACAGTTTGCAATTGATAGTTTGCAGGAGAAAAAACCCTAAACAAGTAATGTAAAAAGCCTTCTTCCTTTTCTGAATATTAAAACTGTCCAAGGAAAGGGGCAGCTTTTTATATTCTCATGTTTTATGTGTTGTTTGAGCCATCTGGCTTGGAAGTCAGAGCAACTGAACCGTCGTTCTCTTCATCTCCACAAGAGAGGAATATAACCTGATTTTCCTACCGTAATGTGGTCTGATGGAACAAGGCATAAAAGCTTTTACCTGGACCAGAGCCTGGGAAGACCCCAGTGACAGCTTTTATGGCATTTCCACTCAGTTCCTGAACAGGAGCAACTGGCTAGCCCAGAGCTGGTGACAGCCTTTTGCTGCTTGTCAGAGAAGAACCTGACACAGGAGGGCAGATGAGCAGCTTCAGCTACAATGTTTTTACTGAACCTAAGCCAAGAATTCTGAACTGCAACAGGATGGTTTGTCCTGTCAGAGCAGTAACTGACACGGTGGCAGGAGGTCAGCTGAAGGTTTAGACCTACACAACGTTACAGAATGAATATTGTGATTAGCCTGCAACAGGGTTTGGCTCCCACACAGGTACCTGGGAAAGGTGATCTTCCCCCTTAGACACCCCTGAAGTAGTAACAGCTCCTAACATGCTCATTCCTTAAGACTGCACTTTTATGTGTCTAAGGACCTTAAACAGTTACCTGGGGAATACTCAGCAGCATGCATTCTCCATGGTGGGGCCGCAGCTTTTGCCTCAGTTCTTCTGTGTTGCACAGGTCTCCAACAAAGAGAGCTAAACTTCTGAGATCATTTGCTGCCTCCCTTCTTTATCCATGCCTGCAAATCCCAGTTATAGTTTGCAGGTGCTGTGTAGTGAAGGGTTCATCTCAACCCTTGGGTTATAATCCAGACAGATCTGTAAGAAAGATGACCTCTCATAGCCTCCAACCACACAGGAGGAGATCTTCTCTCATAGAACTATGGATACAAGAGTTAGGTTTTGTGGAACTGTGTCTGCTGAGCCTCTTGAGTGATATAAATACAGCTTTAACACACATCCCTCTAGCACTGTGGGACTGACCATCTGTTTGGCCCTGCTGAATGAAGATTCATCAATAGTCAGCAGCCAAAGCTCTCTTCCCCCCAATGAGAGCAGCAGATCACAGGTATCTGCTTACAGCAGCTTCCACCACTGGCCTCATTTTGTGCTTAAGAAGGATAATACTTCTCCCTTTCCGTATCTTTTTATCCTTGCAGAGGACTTTTCCAGTTTCAGAGAGAGGAAGGCACAGCCATCTGTATATCACCTCACCAACAGCAGTGTTTTACCTTGACCATGCAGAAATTTACAGAGAACTTTACAGTCAACGCCTCATGTCACTAAACTGTGTGCATTTTCAAGTTCATCCTCAAAACTAATCTCCATCCCAGCCCACCACATGGCAGATTCTCACAGCAAGGAACGCTCTAGTCATTAGACCAACATGCCCTGCCCTGGAAGGTTCTTTCTAGCAAAGCGTATTCTCAGCATTTCTGTTCAAGGAGAAATAAGAGGATGGAAAATGTATCCTCCTCTATCTGAAATTCTGCCATCTTACATACTGGCTATACAAAGCCTGATTTGAAAGGCAGCATTAGGAACAGTTACTGATGCTTGTAGATGTGAAATAAAATATTTCAGACTGATGATCCAAGCACAGAGAATATCAGCACCACATGGGCAGTGAATCTTGACTTCATGGATATAGAGTTCATTTTCCCCCTCAATATACAGAGTATTGGGTATGCCCAACCCTCATTACCAAGGGTTTCTGAAAGTCTTAGGGCAGCTTTAAGTCAAGTAATCAGTCTAAAGATGCAGCCCATATAAGAAAGGAATCTTCTGTCATTCATTCTACTCTTTTTGTCTATTGCCCCTATCCTGCTAGCCCAGACCTTTATTTCTAAGTCCTCCTGTCCATTTCAGGCTCAGTTGCATCTTTGAACCCCTGGTGTAACTAATTTTGAGCATGGTTTTTAATTCCCACATCAGTGGCTAAACAACACTTATTTTAATTGTATATGAAACAATTTGCATCCTAGTCTCCTCATCAATCAACATATGACAACAGAAAAATTGTCAAACCCAAACTCTAAATTACTTTAATCCAGATGAAATCTTATCCTTGAGCTAAATGGATTCATAGGTGAATTACTTATAAGTTACTTGTGCTACAAAAGCACCAAAGTGTAAGGAGATTCAAAATTTAATGCACAAGATAACAAGAAAACCCAAAGCATATGTAAATATATCATTAGGACAACACTACAGAGCTTAAGGTAATAGGCTTTCAGATGAGAGTCTCTAATCAGCAAGTAAAAAAAAAAAGCTATTATTTTTGTCAGAAAAATAAAACAAACAACAAAACAGCAGAGTCTGCAAGAAGTGAGACATCTTTATATCTCATGTTAATACAGAGAAAATTCAATTAGGTAACCCTCCAGCATTCTATTGAACACTCAAATTTGATTTGCATAGGCGCTTTTCTTGAATACTTGAAATGTAGATTGAGAATACAGAGATAGCAGGATAAAAGGTTCAGCACATGCTTCTGACCCCTGTTGACGCAGGCACATCCATCATAAAACCTGAGACTGGTCCAGGACATGGTGCTCTTGGTAGGGGAGCGATTGGAGCACAACAAATGTTAGCACCTCCATCTGAAGTCAGCTGCAGGGTTTGTCATTGTCTATTGATCCTCTTTCATCAACAAGCTTCCTCCATCAGAGAAACTCTCCACTCCTTCAGCATACTGGATAGATCTATCAGGAGTACCTTTCAGTAACAATCAGCAGTAATCACACCTGAAACAGGTCTTACTACCAGAACACTTGGGTCTTTGGGGTCCTTGATGCCCAGGACCCTGATTTCTAGGCTGCCACCCTGTTATAGGTGCTTCTCATGAGCAATTTCTGTCTTCTAAACAACAAGAAATGCAGCTGTATCCACAGATTCTGTATTTAATTAAATCTGACAGCTTACAGAATATTTTCTTAATGATGTTTCTGAGTCAAGAGGATTCATTTATATTAATGTGCTGAGTATAATTTCCAAATGCTCTGAACTCCTTATTAACTATTTCCTCTTACAATATGTACTATGTCTCTCAGGTAATTCATGGAAATTCTATGTTTCACTAAAATATATATGTGCAAGGCTACTGTAAACAGAAAGTTACAGGCACAACTGCTGGAAAATAGAAAGAAGAAATTGTGCACAGCCCCATGTGGCTTTATAGACTTCATTACACCTTTTAACCTTCTCTTACCGGTAGGATTAGCTGCTTCACTTTCAAAAAGCTAAGAGGCTCTTAACAGGCAGTTCTAAGACACTGGGATATTTCTTACAATCACATTAGTTACCACGAGAAGAAAGACTGAAAAATCTTTTAAAACCTTAGGAACAAAGTTCATATCATCAAAACTAGGACTGTATTAAATGGGTAAATTTACAGAGGCAATCTTAATCACTGAAAGCAAAGAGTGTTCCTAGGAAGACTTAAAAGACCTTAATTGGATCCTTACCAGTACTGCCTACTGAAGGGAAAAATCAGAGCCTGTGGGACATGCTCACTGAGGAGAGGATCTGAACCATTACAGCTATAAAAAGGAGAAAATATATGTAAAAGAAAAAAAAAAAAAGAAAAGAGTAACTAGAGCAAAGGAAGTGAAAAGTGAACATAATAGCAGCCACATGTGGCATGAGAAGACAGTTCTACTCAGTGCTCAAAGCATGCCAAGATTTGATTCCATTTAAAATCAGGAGAAAAAAATCCCCCAGTTTCAAGCTCTGCATGAAAGTCAGCAGATCCACCAGGTCACAGCCCTGAAGGTGACATCTTGGAGGCAGCTTGGCTGCTGACTCTCCAGAAGACATCTTTAGAATTAGGGCCCTAAGCAAGGACTAGCAAGAAACAGAAGCCGTGTTCCTGATGGGAAAGCAGATGTATGGCAGGAAGCCTGTCTGGGACTCAATGAATAGCTGAAACTGGAATCAGACTTATTTTTTTTCATGGAAATGAGTCAGACAACTACCATCCACTTTTCCCAACACTATCTCAAACCATCTTTCTGATGCTGCACTAAGAAGGGAGAAATAGAATGAGTTAAGTTTCCAACAGGAAAAATACTAAATCTGAATGCTACAATATCCCCAACACATGTGGTAATGCAAGGGAACATGCCCATGAACCTTGGGTTTGCTACTGTGGCACCACAGCCCATCTAGAAACCCACACCTAGCTCTGGCTTTCAGCCTGACTCCATCCATCTTCTCGTTCTCCTGTTCCCTCACACTCACTGCGTAATGGTGGGGAGCAGCAGGGGATAAGGATGATGGAGGTGTTAGAGGTATTCAGTGAGGACATCTTTCTCTTGAGCATGACTCTCCTTGCATTCAAACTATTCTCCTAGCCCCTCCTTACTGTTTGAACAATGGAAAACTCCACATGGTGCAGGAGCCACCAGGTACACCTTACTGTGAGTAGCTTCCAAGGAAGCAGAGGACAACTTTTACAGAGCTTTCTGACAGTGTGCATTTATTCTCTTTGGGAATTTTCACACTTGTAACCTCTGATGCACTTCTTTATTCCACTTTTCTCCTTCACTAGGAGGTTGCAGGTGGCACTGAGTGGGCATTCCCATGGAATTGTTTTGGTTGGAAAACACCTTTAAGACCATCAGGTCCAACCCTTCTCCAGCGTTACCAAGTCTGGTGCTAAACCATGTCCCTCAGCACCACATCTATCCATGCGTGCTTTATGCCTTTTCTGAAGAAAAATGACAGACTTGCTTCTAAGTTAGTAATTTTCTACAGCAGCTTTTCAGAATTTTACAGTTTACCTGATCAGCCTGAAGAGTATTCTCTAAAGAACTTCTTTGTGCTTCTTCATATCATAAATAAACCATTCCCCAAACCACAAAACTTGTGGTTTGTGTTTTTCTCTTTGAGGAAAAGATGGTTGAATGGGCACCAATCTTGCAGTCAGATATCCAAATCAAATACCTCCTTCATTCACAGTAAGCACAGGACTACAAGACCGATTTTAGAGAAAGGTTTTCTACTGGAATACACTATTCAAGGTTCAGCCCACAACACTGTTCGGTTTTACCCATTAGCTGCCCAAGTGAACTTTCCCTTTCTGCCTGTAGTTGGCAATTAACCCCCAGTTTCCCCCTGTGGTACATGAAAAGCACAGTAGTAGTTCAGATCAGAGGAAGAAATAAAGCAGACAGCTCAGTAAGGGCAGCTGTCCTCCAAAATAAAAACAATTTCCATGCCAGATTGTGACAATTTAGGGCTGTGCTGCAGTTTCCATGGCAGCTGCAGCAACCACTGGTCCAGAGCAGGCAAGGAGGCCAGAGCAAGCATAAACACAGCTCAGTAACATCAACTGATGTGCCACAAGACTATTTCCCAGAAGCAGCCTGGAATGGGGATGAGCAATTGGCATTGCTTGGCAGCAGCTCACAGAGAAACACCCAAGGGTGCAGTTTCCTGTCTCATAGGGGAAATGAAATTGAGGCACCAGCCATTATCCATCATGATGCAGTTATCTTCCTTAATGCCAGAGGAAACTTATTCAAACCCATTTTTGTTTTTATTTCCTTCAACTGCCTTGTTCCCACAAGCCACCTCTGTAACTGTAACCCAAGTGGCTGAGTGCACCCTGGGGCAGTGGCCTGGCCACCAGCTAAGAGCAGCCTCCTGCCCTGGGCTCACTCAGCACACAGCGTCACTCAGAAAGCTCTGGCACCAAGATTAGCAACCTTCCATTTCTGCCTTCTGTAGGAGTCATTTTGTTGCTCTTTTACCTTCATGTGGAAAGCAAAGAGACAAAGGGTAGGCATGAAGTGGAGGTTTTTTTTGTGGGGTTTTTTTTGGCAGGTGAAATAGTGTTTGAAAACAAAAAGGAGCTCAAGGTTTGTTATCAGTATCAGACACTCATTGCTTTGTCTGTGGTAGATCCCACAGTCTGCCAGTATTTCTCTCAGGATAAAGAATATAGCAGCTGAACTAAGCAAAAAAACCAAGTCATTCAATAAAATATTTTTAAGCCAAATTACAAGAGTTACAGCATGATTAAGAATAATAAACGTCACTTTATCTTTAAGTTTTCCTGAACAGAACCAAACCAACCAAACAAGTTTGATTTATTTGCAAGCAGACAAGGCTGAAGCAAGAGATGAGATTACAAACCCAAGCGAATGGGCAAATGTGCAGAAAGGCACAAGGACATAACCTTAAAGCAAATGAGAAGTGAGATTCAGGGCACTTTCTTTCATGCTTACAATAAAATTTGGATGAAATTATGACACCTATGTACACAAAAAAGACAACTGAAAAACAGAGTCATTTGAGGATTTCTTACCCCTGACCCACTTAAAGCTCATGAGACATTCACTTGTCAGCCTGAGATTTGTCTAGGCAGCCAACTTTGGTGCCTGAGCAGAAGCAAACACATCTAGTTGTAAGGCACCAGCTGAAGCATGCCTGATGCACAAGATGAGACTGGTACCAAGTGCAGGCAGCTGGAGTCATTGGAGTCATTCAAAAGATGCAGAGATGGGGTGCTGAGGGACATGGTTTAGCACTAGAGTGATGATATTCAAGGTCTTTTGCAACCAAAATTAGTCTATGAAATGGTGCTACTGCTTGCATTAAAGCTGAGTCAGACAGGGACAGGAGTGCCCTGTTCAGCTCCTGTCTTACCTTCAGGACATACAAAACTCTCTTCCCCCTCCCATCACCCCGTGGTCTCTTTTCACACTGTGTGCTGAATCTCAGCTGTTCTGCATAAGGAGAGGAAGAAAGCGGAGGCTGCCCCTCTACCAGGCAATATTCATATAAGAAAGGCTGAAATTCAATCCCTGGCCATCTAATATGAAATGATTCTAAATACTACTAATAAAAACATCTTAGGTGACAGTATTTTAACCTTTTCAGTGACAAGTACCTATTTGTTAGGAATATACCACTTGTATCTGGGAGTGACCAAGAAGTATCTACTCTTGAATGTCTCTCTAGACCACCTGAAGTATCACATAGAGAAGATGCAGAAAAGAGCATATTTGTTCTTCTGGACACTATCTATCCATCAGGTATGAAATGGCACCAGTGTAGAATAGTCTCTCAGTCAGACTTTAAGTGGAATCAAAATCTAGGCAGATATAATGCCCACAGTCTAAAATTAAACTATAACTTGAGGGACTGACAGATTATGTTTCGAGCATGAAGGAAGAGAAAGTTTCTCAGTAAACTTTTCAAAGAACATTAGCTGGCTGCATATCTGCCAGAATAATGCCTTGACAGCTAGTTGTGGAGTTTTTCCTGAATAGCACCAGAAGGTGATGGACTACAAGTTCAACTGTACATATTTACTTGCACTCCATCAAGAAATAAATATATAGTGGCGTTCTTGCCATTATACATGAATATTTATGCTTGAGTCATCTTTGAAATGAACTCTTGCCTGAAATTCCTTGTCATACAGCTGGGTACAAACTTGCTTCCTTCAGATTCTTGCATGTGTAGAGTCAGTGATAATTTAATGATGCTGTTTTACATACCTTACTACATGTTACATACTGCATGTCCAATTCACATCTGTGTGCAGATACGAATGGAAGTGGGTATCTGTCTCTGTGAAGACACATACAGGACAGGGAACTGCTGAAAGAGTCCAGTGCAGAGCCACAAAGATGATTAAGGCAGTGGAAAATCTCCCTTATGAGGAAAGACTGCAGGAGCTGGAGCTCTTGAGCTGGGAGGAGACTGAGGGGTGACCTCATCATGTTTATAAAGATGTGTAAGATGGGCAAGTGTTGGGAGGATGGAGCCAGGCTCTGCTCAGTGATAGCCAGTGGCAGGACAAGGGGCAATGGGTGCAGGCTGGAGCAGAGGAGGTTCCATGTGAATGTGAGGAAAAACATTTTCACTGTGAGGGTGACAAAGCACTGGAGCAGGCTGCCCAGAGAGGCTGTGGAGTCTCCTTCACTGGAGACTTTCAGACCCCACCTGGATGTGTTCCTGTGTAATCTGCTCTAGCAGAGGGGTTGGACTGGATGATCTTTCAAGGTCCCTTCCAGCCCCTAACACTCTGTGATACTGCCACATAGATACTGTCTACCTTGTAGACAAACTGTGACTTCTCACTTACAAACAGACCTAGGAATAGGCCTATCAGTCACTGGGGTTTTTGACTGTTAATTGATTTAGTCACATAATTAAAATTCACTACATGTTGCAGTCTAGAGATTTTGCCATTTCATTACTTGTATTTTTAAACTTTATTTTACTTTCTTTTGTTTTATTGAATTTCACTTGATTATTTTACTTTGCATTATTTTACTTGGCTTTACTTAATTTCATTGGGTTATTTTATTGCATTATATCTTATTTCCCATGAAGAGAATTAGCAAACTGCATTATAGAGCAGCCAGTAACCCAGTGTTATGATTTTCTCTTTGCTTCTAAAGAACACACATGTGTACATAAATCCAAACACACTGAGGTGCAGCAGTTGTTTAAGCTGAGAATTTAAATGCAAGGCAGGATCGAGTAGGACTCTAGTTGTTTATACAGAGTAAATTCTAACTTGAAATGCAATCTTTAATAGCATGGCCACTCATTAGGACTTTTCCTTAAGGGATTCACGAGATATTTAGTCTGAGGATGGACAGAGTTTGTTGATGAACACGTTTCACTGTGTGTTTTTTCCTTATTCAGTGTTGACTGTTCTGAAATTCAATAAGCTGGCAGGACTGTGGTGTTTGGAGACAGGGTGTACAGTAGGGTAATTGGCAAGGGTACCAAACTAGATTACATCCATGTCCATCAAGATGAAAACCAAAACAAAACAGGGAAAAAAAAAACAAACCAGTTGTTCTGACAAAAGACTGGCCAGGGATTGCTGCATTTATTATTGAGGATGCCAGCATAAATGACAGAATACCCTAATGCCATGGAGAGGATACATGACCAGACTGATCAATCAGCTTAAGGGAATTTCTGGGTGGAAAAGTGTTTAAAAGCAGCAGGCAATTTCAGGATGTTTATAAATGAAATTTAAAACAAACAAAAACCCCAAACCCAAACTAAACCAAACATCAAACCAAAAACAAACAAAGAAACCACCAAACCTGTGGAGAGTTTAGAGAATGAAAAAAAAAAAATCTCCATCAAGGCATGGTTGTTATTGGCTGCAGAGGTAGGGTTTGTTTGGAAATTTTTCTGAAATGCAAGTACCAGAAAGGAACAAAACAAAACAAAACACAACACCAAAAAAAATAAAAAAGACATGCAACATTCTTTTTCTTCTTTCAAAATTCTTTTCCCTTTTTGCTAATTACATTAACAGCTCACTTTGGTCATGAATCTGACACTGACCATACATTGACATCAAATGAATGCTAACCTTATCTATTAATAAACTCAGACACTAACTTTTTAATTTACTTTCTGGGGTTCAGGAGTCTACAACTGAATTTCAGTGCCTAAGATCAACACAGCTAATACACTGCTTGTGTTTATGTTTACCATACTTTATAATCTGGAGTAGTTAACACACATAAATGAGAAATATGCTTAGTATTATGCTTATAATTATAAATACTCTCCTATTACTACTGCACTGACATGGAATATGTCCCTGTTAAAGCAATTTCAAAGATTTATGTAAAATACTCCTAGTCAGTGACATAAAATTTGAAAGCATCTGAGGATCAAAGTATTCTGAAGTATATCTCTGCAAATGCTAATACAAAGGAGAAATTCATAAACCAGATTTGTCTTGTGAAGAAGAAGCTTTCTCAAGTTCACAGAGATTTCAGGGTTCTTACTAAGAGATTTATGAAGATAGAGTAGCTGTCTTTCCTCATTCAGGGTTGTGGTAAAGACCTTCTAAGCCATAATTTCAGGAAAGACTTTTAAGTAAAGGAAGCTAAAGAGAAGAAGCACGAGAGAGCAACCTAACTGTGCAAGAGACTTGGTATTCTCTCATTCACCTCTGCTCCTGGTGTTTCTGTAGGCATGGTAATTCTTACCTTAGAATCATAGAATGCACTGGGTTGGAAGGGACCTCGAGAGGTCATCAAGTCCAACCTCCTACAGCCAGCAGAGCCATCCTGGATTGGACCAGGTTGCTCAGAGCCCCAAAGAGCCTGACCTCAAATAGGATGAGGCCTCCACAACCTCCCTGGGCAACCTGATCCAGTGTTCCACCACCCTCATGGTGAAGAGCTTCTTCCTAATGTCCCATCTAAATCTACCCTTCTCTGGTTCATACAGGCAGTTTTATTACCTTTACTGGAAGTGCTCAAATACTGTGTTAAGAACGTTCTTAGGTGGTCTTATGTGTATTAGGTGCATTAGATGTAGGTCTAAGTATTAGGTGTAGACCTCAGTAGTAGGCACCTCATTTCTCCACAGCATTACATGAATTCTGTGTCAAAGCAAACACACTCTGCAGACAATGCTTCACTGACGTGAATCCAATGAGACACTGCAGAGAAAGAAGCATTAGAGTCAAGTCTTCAGCCTGGGAATTAGATTGTCATGATGCCAGGACAATTTATTTCTACATGCCTGGTGATATTGTTTATGTATAAGAGGCTTTCTATTCTAACAGTATTGTTGACTTCTGTGAATTTTATTTTTTTTTAAGGAACAAATAACAAAACACATTATGCCATTTTAAAGAAACCTCATAAACCATGAAGTGTGTGTGTATGTGTATATATAAATAATAATAACACTAATTTTTGCTTTTGGATTTTCAGAAGGCCTTAAGAGGATGCAACTTTTTTTTTTTTTTTCCCTAGTGATCTGTTAACAAAGTGAAACAGAAAGCAGATATCTTGGGGACTACCTGATGCTGTCTTTGGATTTTTGTGGCAAATCTTGACAGCCATAAAACTTTAAGCATTAGAATGATCTCATGAAAAGCAGCAACAGAAGATGCTAATAATCCTGCAGCAACAAAAATGGTTCTTTTCTGTTGCTGATAATAACCATGTAACATGGGACAATTCTTACTGCAGCTTTTATTGAAAGTTTCTAAGCACTCAATTTCTTTTCTCACTAGGGAAATTTCCAATGAATATCAAAGATGGTTCAGAGCTACTATTTGAATTCATTCTTTCTAACACATAAAACCTCACTCATGGTATATAATAAAACATTACTGTGACGCTGGTACTGCTACACCATACAGAAAAAGTGGCTAAATGACAGTTGTGGTGAAACACAGCCCCAGTCTGTCCCATGGTCTCATCTACCCAAAACAATCTTGGCAAATACTTATCTTCAGGAGCCTTTAGTTGCCTTCCTGCTCTGATTAGTCAGTACAGGGTGGTAGGTTCATCCAGACGAAAATTCAAGAGAGGTCTAACATAGATGATTCCTGAGGTGACCCTGTAAAAGAGGTGACCCTCTTTCCACTGAGTTTGAAGGGACTGAAGGAAAACTAGACAATTAACCTACATGGCTAAGTTCAGTGCTTAGCTATCAGAGATATGGAAATTATCAAATCTGAGTAGTACTCATTCATTCTTAGAGCATCAATAGTTCTGCAGGTGGGGAGATGTTGTGGATGACTTCCTACAGTCTCATGCACATATCTGTTAATCTGCTTGGTGCTGAAAGGATGAGTACCTCCTGAAGTCTTGGTCACATGAGGACCCTTATTATTGTTCTTATCAGAGGTAGCCCTGTCAAATAATTTCAGTAAAACAAATATTTATATCTCATAACAGAAAATAATCTCTTTACCTCTGTTTCTTAAAGTGGTTGGCAGCCTTCACAGCTCTTTGTACACACTAGAGCACAACTTATATTTCTATCTTAGGACCATAAATCAGTATCTGAACTAGCTTATTAACTCATTTAATATAATTACCGCACTCCCTCAATTCCAGCTGATTTTATAAAAATATTAGAGCCACTCTAGTCTGCTCTGTGAAACAGACAGACTGGGTAGTGTAACTGGGTTCACAGATCTGCCAGAAGAGAGATGATCATATTTTATGTCAAGCTGGATTGAGCTGTGGTCAGTGATATTACATTGTTCCTGTTCATAGCTATCTACTGGGGAAAAAAAATAATGTAAAATAAAATAGGGGAGAAAAGCAATTTTCCTTTTTTTAAAATAGGTCCTTTTATAGGTCTTCCAAGATCTGACATATTATGCTGTGGTGAGGAAATAAAGAGTCTTGGACGCTCTCTGCACTTCTCATTATCGTTTCTAAACTGCTCAACACATCTTGGAATTGCTGAGCAGTATTACACTGAGCCATGATGCCTTTTGATCACTGTTTGGACTCTTGCTGTGGTCATTGTCTGAGTGTGACTCACTTAGCAAGCAGTGGTTTATCATTGCTGCCCTCTCACGCAGCACCAGGCACAGCACTCACTGTAGCCAGCCTTAATATGCTCAGGGAAACACTTTCAAGCTGAAGAGATTGAGAAATGGATGCAAAAGTATCTGCTTTTGCAGATAGTAGTGTGTAAGTAGGGTTTGTTCTGTTTTGAGTTACACTAGGTCTGGAAGAAGTTGGAAAAGGAAAATATTTACTCTAGTTGTGTCCTACTTCCACTAGGATTTTAAGCATTTTAGAGTACACGCTGAGCAGCAGCTTTCAACCTGTGCTCATGTATTGATTCTATGCAGGTACAATTTAAGGGAGCATAAAACCAGCACTAAAAGACAAAAAGGGAGAAAAGCCAAACCAGTCTCTCTTTTTTTTTTTTTACCAATATTTAACATATTTTCCAAAGAAATGTACCTGATATGGAATTAAATCCCTTGAGGTTCCTGCTTAGAACAGCAGGATTTTCACACGTGTGGGAATGTTCATTTATGGACTTTCATTGTGAAATGGTGTTGTGTGTTCACGCATGCTGAATCTACAGTGTATTTGTTATTTGTGTATTTGCCCTGTAAGATTTCTCCTTCACAAAGACTTTCCAAACCCACCTGGATGCATTCCTGTGCAGACTACCCTAAGTGATCCTGCTCTGGCAGGGGGGTTGGACCTGATGATCTCTGGAGGTCCCTTCCAACTTCTAATGTAGTGTGATACTAAAAAATGCTTATGTTTTAGATTAGAGCACTTAAGCACATTTTCCTCTGAGTTTACATATGATACAGATTTTGATTTCTTATGCTCCTCTGGCTGGGTATTTGTTTAGCTCCTTTAGAAACAGTAACAGCAAGCATAGAGCATGTTAAAACAACTGAAATACCTTCCTAAAATAAATCATGTTGATAGCTGCAAGGTGACTTCAGATTGCTCTGGTAAGGATGTAATTAAAACCATTCACTCATACATGTTTGAACAAGTGTATGTTTGTATAACTTACATGAGGTCAAGACATAACCCATTTCATAGGATGTTAGGGGTTGCAAGGGACCTCCAGAGATCATCAGGTCCAACCCCCCTGCCAGAGCAGGACCATAGAATCTAGCACAGGTCACACAGGAGTACATCCAGATGGGTCTTGAAAGTCTCCAGATAGGGAGACTCCACAACCTCTCTGGGCAGCCTGTTCCAGTGCTCTGTGACCCTCACAGTGAAGAAGTTCCTCCTCATGTTGACATGGAACCTCCTGTGCTGTAGTTTATATCCAATGCCCCTTGTGCTATCAGAGTGCAACTGAGCAGAGCCTGTTCCCTCCCTCTTGACCCCTAGCCCTCAGATATTTATAACCATTTATTAAATCCCCTCTCAGTCTTCTCCAGACTAAAAAGCCCAGGGCTTCAACCGCTCCTCATAGAGTATTTGTAATGTCCATTGCTTCACAAGTGTTGTCTCAATGCAGAATAAAAAGAAATTAATTTAGGATAACTATAATTTGACTGGGGTATGAACTTTTCTGTGTCTTTTCTGGGATATTCCTAGAAAATGTTTTGTTATTTCACATTACAAAAATGGGGGGGAAACCCCAACATGTTTATTTTTGTTAGTTTAAGAGACAATCTGGAACCTAATGTTCTGAGTGCAGCGAGTTTCTAACTACAGGCATTTCTGTTGTCTGTGGAGTGAGTAATCTGAGTTAGTAGCAGGGTAAATTTACATAGACATGCAAACTGAGATGTACATGGGAGGACTTCATTAAGATGATTTTTGAATCGTTTTTGTTCTGCTATAAAGACCTAATTTGAAACATTCAGTCAGTTCTTTGGATGGAAGCACTCACACTTGGTACTCGATTCCTGCTATGAAATACTTACACTCAATCACTGTCCAAACATGTTTTAAGTTGCACCTCATACACATTTCCAATAATTATCTGTTTGATTGTACAGACTACACTCATCATCTCAGGGTGTGAATGCTTAATGACTTCCTAATCTCCACAAATGAACTGCATAAAAGGAAAGGGCTAGGGAAGGTAATTGTGTTAACTCAAAACCTAGTGATTGGGTTGGACAAGCCACAAAGAGATAAAACATGGAGCTTTATACACAGTGCTTCAGCAACAGCAAAATATGAAGGGACATAGACAAATGACAACCCAAGCACAAATAAATATTCCATGTATTGCTTTGCAAGACCTTTCTTGAAGACTAAAGCTCCAGAGGGGGCAAATGTCCTTTAGTGCAACCATTCTGCCTCAGTCTGTATACATCTATAGTTTATTGGCACTGATGTGCCAAACAGCTATCAAGAAGAAGCCAGTGATAACCAGCTTTGCACATAACTTCTGCCACCAGGAATGGAAAGTTTTAACTACAGGCACCAGGAATTGATTGTTACCTCATCATGAACTAGCTGGCTTGTTTGTCAACACCATGGGAAGAATATTGTCCCAGTGTATGACACTGCAGTGTCTAAAGCCTGAGACTGCAATGACACCATTACAGAATTAATTTTTGGATGTAACATACACATAGTTGCATGACCAGGTTAGTCAGGAAGGAGGCAATTTAATCATATATGAGTCAGCTCATCACTGTCTTATCAAATAATCATATTTTTAATTTCTCAGAAGTAGAGATCTTGAAGATCTGACAGACATCATTAACTTTTTTAAATTGGTCAGGAAAGGTGGTCAGATGGGTAAGCAATAAAGGCCATGTGAAGAACTGATAAATGCTGCAGTCACACACCCACAGACAGCTAAAAGAGGAGTGCCAGGCGCTGATCAGAAATTCTCTTTGCTCTTCTGATGGATGGCAAAGTTAACAATGCCAACTGACTACAATGTGTGCACTCAGCAGGATTAATACCTCCATAAACCCAGCTTAAAGAAATGCTCTCAGAAGCAGCACTAATATGTAGTTAGTTTGTCTTTATGAGGTCATAAACACAAATCATGATGTTATTGAACATCAACACTGTCTCTTTCACAACAAGGCAAGGAAGCAACTTACTAGATTCAGGGATCTACAAACAGAGCTTAGAGGAAGGATTCCATTTAAGAAATAGCTTATGCTTAACTTGTATTGCTTTATGTTTTATGTTTTTTTCCTTCTCTTAAATCACAGGATTTGAAGCAAGGCAATTTATGCTCGTGCTTGTCTCTCACTTGCAGAAGTCTGTCTCCTTCCTCTTTCAGCTTAGGAAGCAAATGCTCCATGTGAACAACTACAGCTTTGACTTTGTCACAATCAAACCCTTTTTTTTTTTATATATTCCCTCACAATTATTTAAGGGCTGAAAGTGAGAACATATTTTAACCCACAATATATTTTTCACTACAACTCTGAATCTGAACAGCATTCTGAAAGTTGTGGGGACCTTGCAATAGGACTGTGAACTCAGATTTAAATTTTATTAAGTGACCTTTTTGTTAAACCAGGCAGAATTAAAAACCCACACCAGACTGCCAAGCTCCAGTCTTTGAGTTTCTGAAGCTTTCATCTAAATGTCATGGTTTGAGGCCATGTCTTATTTTCCTTTTTGTGATCTAATAGAGGGTAAATTTGATAACTCTAAATCATAACCCTTAGAGATAACCTTCAGACTGGCAATGCCTGTTTAAAACATATTAAAATCAAACTTCCATGGTGACCACACCAGTCATATTAAATGGCACCATAAAATACATCAACAGAAATTTGAAAGAAAAGACTCAGTTAAGGCTGACAGAAATGAATTCTAAAACCCAAAGATTTGTGTCCTCAGTTGTGTGCATTATGTGAAGTTATTTCAGAAAGCATTAATCACATCCATATCTGATGCTCTAATAATTCAGCTCTGACCTTGAAAGACTTTTATTGCTTTTTGTGGTGTTTGTTTAAACCCAGTATTTTCAGTCCTGTTCAGGCATTGCTTTCCAAGAGATATGATGATTTCTATAGTATTTAGGTTACCAAAACACAGGTATGAGGAAAAAAACAGCAAATTTTCTGTGGAATTAGGCTCCCCCTCCTTTTTCTTTTTTTTTTTTTTTTTTTTTGTTGTTTTAAATAGGTCTAACTTGATATAGAATTAACATAATACCAAAAAAAACCCTGTTGTTTCTCACTGACATGAAATGAAAACTGTATTAATCTTTGGACTCAGATGCCCTGACTCCTGTAATGCTGAGCACAGAGCCACAGTTTCACAAATGCATAATAAATGTTGCTTCCCACCAAGCATAAACAAGGTCACTTTGAAATTAAATGTCTGCAGTACAGTTAACCACCTACATAAACTCATTCTGAACAGTATTTGCCTTTCTGTGACAGAGGGATAGAACTGCATTAAAGAAATTAAATTTATGATTCAATTTTAATACTTTAGAAACCATATACTCAGTAGAATTAAGAGCACAAGGTATTTCATGCTGCCCTTGAGGAGCATACACAAAACACAAGTGAAAGCCTCAGTCTAATTGGGGCTGCAGTCAGTCATTGTGAAGCTCAGACATGGAGTGTCTCATCCCTAGGGATAGGTTTGTATCTGTCATCAGCATACAGCTGATCAGGGTACAAAATTCACAGTCTGACTAAAACTACTAGAAAATCTCTCCCTTACCATCAGAATTGGACGTGAAATAGCAGTTCTCAGCAGTCTGACAAAAACACTGGGTTTAGGAAGGTGAATTCAGATGAGCAAAGTGAAGTGGATAAAGAGACAGCCTGGAGAAGAGAAGGCTCTGGGGAGATCTTATAGATACATTTCACTATCTGAAGGGGACCTACAGGAAGGCTGGGGAAGGACTGTCATGAGGCAATGGTTTGAAACTGGAGCAGGGGAGATTTGGGTTGAAACATAAGGAGGAATTTCTTTATAGTAAGAGTTGTGAAATACTGCAATAGTTGCCCAGGGATGTGGTTGAGGCCCCATCCCTAGAGACATTCAAGGTCACACCTGAAGTGGCCTTGGGCAGCCTGATCTAGTTGGAGATGTCCCTGCTGACTGCAGGGGGCTTGGACAAGATGACCTTTGAGGGTCCTTTCCAGCCCAACACAATCTGTGAATGTAGACAGAAGGATGGATCCGGGTGTTGTGACCTCTGTGCTATTTGTATGTCCTGAGGACTGTCCCAGTGAGATATCCCAACCTAGCAACTTCATACCCACAGCACAGGCCACCCCATCCCCAGTACACATGCCCTACCTACTAACAGCCATCAAGTTATACTCTGATATCATTGCACCAGCAAAACCAGTGAACTCTGAGGTACAAGCAGGAGGATGAGCTTCTATAGATGCCTCAAAAAACCTCCAGTAAAAACTCCACTGCCAGCGACAAGAGCAGGACGATATCACCACAGGAAACTCAGCTCTGAACAGGTGGCTCAGACAAATGCTGAAAAAGCAAACAGATCTCTTTCAATCATCTCCAGGATGGGAAAAAAAATAATAATTAAAAAAAAAAATCACAGCAAAGTGTGTGCTCAGGCTGCTAAACTTGGTGAGCTTCCCTGAGCAGTAATAAGATTTGTCATTTTGAAGACAACACTGTTACAGAATCACAGAGTGTTAGGGGTTGGAAAGGACCTCAAAAGATCATCTAGTCCAAGCCCCCTGCCAGAGCAGGATCACCTAGAGCAGGTCACACAGGGACACATCCAGGTGGGTTTTGAGTATCTCCATAGAAGGAGACTCCACAACCTCTCTGGGCAGCCTGTTCCAGTGTTCTGCCACCCTGTTAGAGGCTTCATTCTCCCCCTGCCACCCTAGATGAAATAGATAGAAGAAGAACTGGAACAATTCCTCCAAACACTTTTTTCTCCTGTGTATTAGCACAGGTACACCTAAAATTTTCTTCCTATACTCCATAGTCATTTTTACTGGTGTTAATATAACTGTTTCAGTACTTAATGCATATTAACTATGTGAAAGCATTGTATTTAGAGACACAAAAATGAGTGAAAGATAAGACATAAGATACTGAAAGTAGAATAAATTAACATTTTGGATGACAGCAGTCCTCAAAACACTGGACACAGAGTATTCACAGCCTTTCCAAGCTTTACTAAAGAGTAAGATCAGTGGAAAGGTCTAATCTACTTCCTTCTCTAACTATGTTCTTCAAAGCTTTATTTACACAAGCCAACCATCTGCTTTCTTAAAATGTTTATAATTTTTTTAGTGTCAGCTTTGATATTTAGATTCAACTGAAAAAAAAAAAAGTTTCACTTAATTACTTCTTTTTAACAAGGTCATTTTTGCAGACAGCAAACAGCTATAAATCATTGACTGCAGCAGCACTATTCCTACCTACCCATATGTGAGCTTTAGATACAGACTTCTGAATATATAAGAGAGTTTTCTGTGTCTCTAACATGCTCTGAGAAATGACAGTACCACCAGTGAACTTCTCCTAAGATCACTGTTATCCTACAGACCTATTTGGCCTCTGTATTCTGTCAGAAAATAAAGCATAATGTGGAAGTGAATTATTAGGTAGCTATGAATGGAAAACAAATTACTAAATCTGCTGATGAATTTATTTTTTAAAATAATTTTCCACCTTAGGTATTTATTATTTTAATGGGAGGATGTTGTGATTTCATTTCTCTTAAATGCCTGCAGGCAAAACTACAGGATAGAAGAGAAGAGTTCAGTTGGAAGGGACCAGTGATCACCTATTCCAAATGCCTGACCACTTCAGGGCTGTCCGAAAGTTAAAGCATAGTATTAAGGGCATTGTCCAAATGCCTCTTTAACACTGACAGACCTGAAGCATTGACTGCTTCTCCATTCCAGTGTTTGACCACCCTCTTGGTAAACAAATGCCTCCCAATGTTCAGTCTAAACCTTCCCTGGTGCAACCTGAAGCTGCTCCCATGTCACTAGATACCAGAGAGAAATGAACAGCACCACCCTCCTCAGGAAGCTGTTAAGAAAAACAAGGTTGACTCTCAAGATGACTCAGGTTGGAAAAGACCCTTGGGATATCAAAGATATTATGGTTTGTTTGGGGCACACTGTCATTTTCTCATCTCCAGGAACATTTACATGTTTGCCTTCTCACATCAGTAACAGCCAGAATTGTAGCCACAATGTTGTTTGGGGTTGGTTGCTTTTTTGGTTTGTTTGTTTTCCAATTTATTTTTGCTTCAGAAAGTACTCAATAACTTTTCAGAATTGTAGAAAACTTAATTTTTTTTTCTTTGCTTTTGCTTCAAAGAGAGACAGAATTGGGATAGCTTACTTGGCTGCCACAGTTGCATGATATAGCACTATGGGGACTGGGACCCTAAGTTGTAGGCAGTTAAGATGCTTTGAAAGGTCAGAGTAACTCTGACTTTCCTCAGTGATTGATTTCCTAGTTTACCATCTCAAAAATATTAAAAGATGCTTCTAAGTGAAATCAACTCTGTCCCCAGAGCACATGTATGTACTTCTACTATAGTTCAAAACATCTGTGTGCTGATGCCGTTATTTTTCTCAGTTGAAAGCCTCAATTCAAGGAAGCAAGGAACCTTCATTTGAATATTTGGTTAGTCTGATAATCCACTACAGTAAATCTGCCACATGCTTCAGATGATTTAGATCCCAAGCATCCACAGCTTGCCAGCCACTAGGGTCTTAAGAGACCACCAGAACTCTTGAAAACTTTCTAACTGACTCTAGTAGGCTATGCTAGGATGGAATGAGAGTTTAGGAGCTAATAAAGCAAGGCATAGAAATAGATTATCCATAAAATGTTAATTTGTTCAATATTAACTGTATGAAAGAAATACCAAAGGTCCTTAAGAAATATTAAGTGCCCCAAAAAAGTTAAATGAAAACGTGAAGTGAGTGAAAAATCACTCCAGAAGCCTCTTCACTGAGGCGACAGGCAAAACATTTCTTTCAGGTATGGGTGACAAGGTAAAGCAGCTTCATGTTTCACTGACTCAAAAGGGTTCACTTACAAGCTAATTCTACTTTAAGTTCCCACCAATCCCCAAAACCAATGGAAGCCACCTTGGTGGTTCACAGTAGGACTTCAAGTTATGATTCCCTATCAAAACAATACTATGAATCAGAACTGTGAATAAACTAGAATTTGAAGGGATACATCACAGAGTTTGCAGATGCCTCCACACTGGAGCTGTTTAAGGCCAGGTTGGACGAGGACTTGAGTAGCCAAGTCTAGTTGAGAGGCATCCCTGCCCATGGTGGGGATGTTTGAGAAGATGATCTCTAAGGTCCTTTCCAATCTAAGCCATTCTATGATTCCATATTTCTTTCTCACAAGTCTGATATAGTTTTCCTGCACTTTTTAGGACCATTTTGAACATCCAGTTTTGATTGACTCAGAAAAGTGTGAAAACCATTGACTTCTCTAATGCTCTGATGTGATAAAACTACACCATCTAAAAACGCTGGGAAATGAAAGTGAGATTCGTTTCTGCAGCTTTGGAAAGAAGTTAATTCAGACTTGGATCAACTAAAAGAAGAAGAATCAAGACAAAAAAAAATGTAAATGAAACTTGAAAACTCTCTAAGACCTCTTTAAGATCCTTCAGAGAGTCTTTCCTGGGTAAAATAAACTTTTTTTTTTACCTAGAAAGTTCATTAAGTTAAATTAATGCAAGGACATGGTCTAGAAGGAAGGTACAAGTATGCATACAAAAAGAGCAGAAAAGGAAATGAAACCAGAAAACTGCCTCATAAATCACAATGATTAAGTGCTTGGATCTGTAGAAAATTATAAGGGAAGGAAAAGTAGAAATAACTTGGCAGTTGATTACAAACTAATAAGTCTTTTTGATTATGAAGAATATAAATAATCCTAAAAATAGGACTGGGATTTAGAGGTTAAATTATTAGAATACTAAAAATAACCAAGAGGTTATGATAAATGCTTTCTTCCAATAAACATTGTCTTTTGGGGAAATAAAATATTCTCATAATACAATAAATGTTTTCCAAATCCAGTGTTTTCCATCTGAGCAGGAAACAGTATGGTATCAAACAGAAATCTAAAGTAAAGCAGGGGATCTAGACTACAAAAGCGCAGGAAATAAACTATCTGTATGGGACTCTCCTATCAGATTTGTTGCATTTCCATAAGTGTTAGGATAATGTGGTAAATTCTGAGATCTGTTCTTTGGCTGTTGTTTGCCAGTAGTTCAGATAAGCAATTTTGTAGGAGAGAAATTGAGAATCATAGAATTTTTTCTTTTTTTTTTTTTGGCTGGGAAAGATCTCTAAGATCATTGAGCCCAACTGTCAGCCTAACACCACCATGCCCACTAAACCACATCCCAAAGTGCCACATCCAGGCATATTCTGAACACCTCCAGGAAGGGTGACTCCACCACCATTGTGGGCAGCCTGTTACAACGCCTGTCCACTCTTTCAGGCATAAATAAGCTTCTCCTAATATCCCAAATATTGAAAGGATTGCCAGAATGATGCAAAAGCAACAACTCAGTTGCTAGTGTGGTATTATTATGGTTGATCACACTTCTCTCAAAAATAGATGCTGACAAACCAATTTGGTTTCCTTTTTATGAGTATATTGATTTCATAACAGGTTTTCAATAAGTTGTTCCTTTTAAAAATATCCCAAAGTTATAGAGAGGCTTTTGTGAACTTGGAAAACTGTAAGAGTGAAAGGTTAAAAGAATTGGTAACTGATAAAGTAATTCCAAGATACTCTGCACATATTGGTTATTAAAAAAGAGGCACAGCCAACAGCAAATGAGCACTGAAGGCTTTAATTAGACTAAAACTGACAGACTGATAGGTTTCAAGATGCAACTATAAATGGGAATCTTCTTAGGGAGGGATTATTCTACTGGATTCTGCAAGGCTGAGTTCTTGGCTGTATTCTATGCAACATTTTTATCAGTGCTCTGGAAGGACACACAAACCAAAAAAAATATTATTAATGTTGTTTGTAGATGCCACAAAGACTGCAGAAATGAAAAAATCCTGAAAAGGATTAGAAGTGCATAATGGATAATCAGCTCCTGTTTCAAAAGCAGCACTATATTCCTCTGCTGCATAAATATAATAAAATCTGACATTGGCTCAGAAATATCAGATCCCCTTTGTTCTTGGTAGTAATGCAAATGAATTGCCTAGTGATGCAATTTGTTCTGGTGTCCCCAATTCCCACATAATGATGATAAATTGAATGATACAGAGAAGATGTATAGATTGACTTAAATATTGTGAAAGAATCCTAGTAGTAATCCTCTCCAGGAACTCAAGGCTGTTTAGCTTGATGAAAAGACCACTGAGGGATATATCAGCAGCTGCAGAAACCTCAGGAAAATGATAAAAAGAGGGCTGTTTAGCCAGACTGACAGATGTCTAAAATCCAGAAAACAGCTACAGGTGGAAAAAAAATAATCTAGACCTATTACATCAAAAATTAGGATAGATAATACTAACAGGGAGAGTAATCAGGCCAAGTGTCATGCAGCTAAAGATGTAGGAAGTTGCCATAACAGTTTTTATGCCCAGACTAGACATTCAGAAAAGAAAAGAAAAATCAAATCAAACCTGTTCTGTCTCAAACAGGTTAATTCAAGGAAAGCCTATAGCTCAAGAGTTAGAGGGCACCAACTAATTCCAGTGTTTCCTTGGTAGCTGACTAGACATCTCTAACAAAAAGCACAAAATAATTTGCTGGGTGCTCAGTAGTTACATTCCACTTCAAAACATTGATGCAAATAGATGGCAAAAAAGGCATCTCAGGTATTTTTTTTCCAGGAATGAAACACCTGATCTTAGTTAGCTGAGTAGCATCACCAGACAATTAGCTTTTAAGGACTTACTCTTTGTTGAGTAGTGTTAAGAGTATCTTGCACTAATTCTTCAACCATTCAGACAAGCCAAGTGCAGTTTAGAGTGCAGAAAGCCAATTTCTTTAACACTCAGTGCAGAAAACTCCTTAGACCTGAAGCAGTACAGTCACTAGATGTTTTCTGCACATGAACTTGACATATTTTCATTGTCTACCAAAGCAGTATAATTGTTTTCAGCCTCAGCAGAATGAAAAATATGAGAGAAAGGCCTATGCTGAAAAAGGATCCCTGCAGTGGGTTTATTTCCCTGTCTATAGGGCTCACTCTCCCACTGTTTGGGATCATGTCCTTTTCTATTGCCTCAGTATTCCTAGACCCTAGGTACTCATAATTCATAGGGATCACTGGAGACATGAAAAAAATTGTGACTGAGTTTCTCTGACATGTCAAAAAAAAACAACCAAACAAATCAAAACCAAAGTTTCTTGCATTTGTTGGGTAGTAATATTCTTGAAATCAGCTTGAAACTATTCAATCATTGACTGCAAAAAAATGAAGGCAGGGACCCAGCTCACAGTTCAGTTAGCAGAAAGACTTTTGTGCAACGAAACACCATCTCTCTTGAAAACGTTTGCCCTTTGTTCTAAGCAGACAATTTGTTATTTTCTTTCATGTGAAGGTTACAGATGAAGTTGCCAAAAACATAACAGAATACGTGAAGATGATCTAGATCACCCCTCTCTTTAAACCAGCTCCATCAACATGACAAGAGTATGGACACACAGATTACTGCACACCTATTCTTTTGTAAGCACAGAAGTAGCTAATCACTGATCTAGGACAGCCTGATCCTAACATCTAACCTCTTTCCTCAGGTTGCCCAGGGGAGGTGATTGGGCCCTCACCCCTGGACATATTCAAAGCAAGGCTCAACAGGGCTCTGGGCAACCTGATCTAGTTGAGGATGCCCCTGCTTACTGCAAAGGGGGTTGCACTGGATGACCTTGGGAGTTCCCTTCAAACCCAGACCATTTTATGATTTCTATCCATAGGGAAATACTTTTTTCAGCACCCTCAGAATCTTCCTGCAAAAGTTTTCTGAAGTAAATTTCTATTAAATTAAAATTTCAAGCAAGAAAACAAAACATTAAAAGGCAAAGGACCATTAAATATTTTTAAAGAAAGGTTTATGGTTTTGCCTGGAAAATTATTCTAGGATCAATAAAGAAAAGTGGACCAGCTCAAGATTTATAATCACAGCTTTCATTTTTAATTCTCAAAATAAAAAAATCATAGCACTTCTCTAAGTTTCGTGCTGGGAAAAGGAGTGGGGAGTACAGCGGGAATTCATTCACTACAGCTCCAGAAATAGCTAATATCCTACAAATTCAACTTTCTCTTCAGCCCCAGAGAATTGTTTAATCCTTCAGTTGATAGTGAAGGTCAGTGTATAACTGGTAAGTGGTCATGCTTGTAGAGAGCTGAAAATAGGAACTTTTACATTTTTTTCTTTGTTTTGTTTAATCTAAAAGACTAAAAAGATAATATAAGATTCAATACATCTTTAGAAAATGTTGTAATCGCCATCAAAAAAAAACTTACTGTCAGGCTAAACAGCTTTCTTGAAGTTCCTACTCAGAAAGGTCAAGCACCTGTGTGCCTCTATGTGGAAAAGAAGTTTGCTCATGCCCTCTGGGACCATTCTATTCCTCCAAAACTCTATGTTTAGCATAGCTACTACTCCAGACTAACCCTCATGCCTGGGCCTTCATAGAAAGTATATCATCACTGATAGTCAATATCATAAATTATTGAAACCAAGGCTTTTGTTTGGGGAATTTTCAGTAATATTGAATGTTTTGTGCAAAAAACCCAAACAAAATAAAATCAACCCGAAACACATGAAGACTTAGATACCCAAATACAAACAATAAAGATGTGTACCTGTGTCTAAGCAAATTATAATACCAACTCAAAAGGCCCATTTCAGAAAAACACTTCATAATCTACTTAACTTCATGTTGAATTAAGGATAATGACAATAACACTCAAAGATTTTTTTTTACAGAGCAAGTCAGGGATAAAGAGATTTTCAACCTTTCTTCTGAAAACTCCCTTTCTATCTATTCAATTGTCTCAATGAAGGTTCCACCCAGCAGAGCATATTGCTTGTTTTATTGGGCTTTGGGGTCTTTTGGTGGTGTTTGGTATTATGGGTAGGGGGGGAAAGAAAGGGGTGGGGGGAAAGAGATATTGTTTTGTGTTTCAAACCACATTTTAAAGTGGAACAATTCAAATCACAGGTATCCCATCTTCCTTTAATATTTTACTGCTGTCAAATGTATTTTATTACTTCCTTGTCCTTCACAGAATCATTTTGGTTGGAAGAAACTTTTAAGGTCATCAAGTCCAACCATGAAGTTAGCATAGTCAAGCCCACCCCAAACCCGGTGATCCCAAACACCACATCTCCATACCTTTTGAGCACTTTCAAGGATGATGACTCCACCACTTCTCTGTGCAGCCTCTTCCAAGCTTAACAACGATTTCAGTGAAGAAATTTTTCCTAATATCCAATCTAAACCTCTTTGGTCAACATGCACCTGCTTCCTTCTGTCCTGTTACTCGGGAGAAGAGTAGTTCTAGAGAGCCAGAATGTCTCCCTTCAGCCTCCTTTTCTCCACTTCCCTCAGCCTCTCCTCACACCACCAGTTTTCCAGACCTTTCTTCAGCTTAATCACCCCATCATCTCCCACACCTGCACCTTCCTTGGGCCCTGCAGCAGTGCGTTCGTTGGGCTAACGAGGAACACCAGTGAGCAATTTGCAGAATTTTAAGTTCTTCTGTAAAACCTTTATGAATGCGTAACCAAAAAAAAAAAAAAAAAAAGTTCTCATTGCTGCTGTGGGATTTCTTTTGTTGCCTACCTAAATGAATGCTTTTTCTGAGACACAGTCCATCTGTGTTTGCTATTTCATCCCACTGTAATTACTCATAGGCTGGGGTGCTTTCCTTAGATCACTCCCCAATACAGTGTAAGTTCACTGTGCCTGACACTCCTGTTATTTGAAGTGTTACTTTTTTTTTGTACCTTAGAACACAAAGGAACTTAGTTTAATGACAGTTTGACAGCTTTTCCTCCAAGTGACAAAGTAAAATTGATCAAACATGCATTAGAGCTTTTAACTCTGAACCATGTGGTATCCTGTAGGGAATGCAGCTGGAAGAAGCTGTGATGCATGAAAACCACTGCATTCGTAGCCAGTTCATCAACACCAAACTTCCAGTTATCTCCTTAGCTGACTTCACCAGATTTCAAAAAGGTGCCCAGGACAAGCAGAACCATTTTAGATCAAAATTATTTAAGTTCTTTGTCCCAGTCCTATTGCGTAGCTAAAACCCAGGCACTGTGGGTCAGATACTGAAATGGTGCTACTCAGTCAGTACCAGAAGAGGTCTGGGAGGGGTTCAAACCCAAAATGGTATAGCACCCATTAAAAGAATAACAACAACCAACCCACCCCAGAAAAAGACAGGGTGAGATTTATTATTTGTTTGTTTAATACAGCTGAACATTATACTAGTATAGTGTCAGTCATGACATTTTAAAGAGAAAAAAAAAAAATCCTTTACTCTTTACAGTTCAAACACCTGATTGATTCCTTACTCAGGCTGACATTGATTGTAACTCCATATATTAAACTGTGTTGAGCTATGTGGAAAGGGCATGAAAAAGTATTCAGCTGTAATTCTTTTCTGATGGCTTGTTGCAAGGATCCTTTCATATTCACAGCTTTTGGAATTCTCTGATATATAGCAAATTTTTGCAGGCATCTTGAGCACAGAGCAGTTTCTAACCATGACGGAGTACTAACAGCCACAGATAATTATTATTTTTTCCTATGTAGACTCTTCCCCTGTAGTTTATCCAATTAAATTATAAGATATTATATATATTCATTCTGGATTAACACTTCTGTTCAGGAAAAATCCTTGTTGAGTAAATGCATAGAGATTTCTTCTCCTAAAACATCAAATGTCTTATTCTATTTTCCTAGTCATACTTCTATATTCATGATCACACTAAATATATTCTTCAGAAAGACTTATATGGTATCTTGATTTACCATAGAATCATAGAATGGCTTAGGTTGGAAGGCACCTCAGAGATAATCTACTCCTACCTCCCCACCATGGGCAAAGACACCTCTCAATTAGATTTGGCTGCTCAAGGCCTCATCCAACCTGGCCTTAAACGCCCCCAGGGAGGAGGCATCTGCAACCTCCCCAGGCAACCTATTCCAGAGTCTCACCAACCTCATACTAAAGAAATTCTTCCTAAGATCCAGGCTAAACCTACTCTCCCTCAACTTCAAACCATTCCCCCTTGTCTTATCACTACACACCCTTATGAAAAGTCCCTCTCCAGTCTTCTCACAGGATCCCTTCAAAAACAGATTGGATGTGGCACTTAGAGCCACGGTTTAGTTGTCAGGTGGTGTTGGGTAACAGGTTGAACTTGTTGATCTCATGATGATATGACAAGATGCAGACTAACAGGGTTTTAACTTGTCTTTGGATTTATCCTATCTAGTCAAATTCTACATGTCACATTTAAAGCAACATTGTCCAGCTGCCTGGAAAAAAAAATGTAAGGACAGTCAAAAGATTAACAAAAAAAAAAGAAAAATGGTAGAAGATTTTTTTTTAAATCTGCATATTCTCTTACTATAGTATACATTAAGAACTACAGGATAATCAATTCTGACTGTATATCAGGATTAAAAAACCTTGTGATATATGGCTCCTTCCTTGCAAAGGAATAGACCAGCACAGTTTTCCCAGCAGACAAAATTAAATGATGATGGGTGGTCTGTCAAGAAATGACATTACATTAGCAGAATGAGGAATGATTGCAAACACAGAAATGTAATAACCAGAGAAAGAAATTATCAGCCATTGGAACAAGCTTGGCTTCCTGCCAAGTTTTGCATAACTTCAACCAAATTATCTTATGAGGGAGGCTGAATTTACAGATACAGTTGAATACCAGGAGTCAAGATATTTTTACCCTTATTTTACCCTTACTGATGTTTTTTCCCTTTTTTTTTTTTCCCTTTCTCCCTTCAAATGTAGCTCCAGTAACATCTGGAGATAACCTGGTGGAATCAGCATAAGAAATGATGTTACAAACTGTGGAACTAGCACTGCTAGCAAGGTTTTCATTGTGTATCACCTGTGAATAGTCTGTAGGGTGACTCCAGAGTAACCTCGAACAGCAACTATGGAACATCCATGGTGCAAATATCTTTTACTTCATTTGGTTTAGGTATGAAACTGAAAGACCTGATTGCTCTGTGAATCACTTTTACTAAAATACACAGGAGAATCTCCTTTTTTTCTGTTAAAATTGTAGGCAAAGGTGTAAGGTGTTCCAGCCAGAGCCCAGGTGACCAAATTCCCTTTTGATCTGCAGAGCAGTCCTACACAGGGAAGCAAATTCTGCCTTCACATCTAGGAATACTCTGAGAAGACTCCTAATAAAGACAAAATCACAATATGATCTGATGCCAAAAGGGCAAAAGCTGTATTTTAAAGATAGGATCTTTAAAAGTTTGTATAGCGTGGAATCTGCATATGTAATTTAATTCATTTTTCCATGCACTGTTCCTCTCTCCCTCTCCCCTCTCATGGTTAGAGTAACTGGTTTCCTGTTCTGCATATGCATTTATATATATTCCACTAATCATCCACTAGAGTGCAAAAGAAGGAAAGAATTTTGAGTAGGTGGAATATGGAACATCCATATATAGAGTGATACCTGTTAGAGGGTAGTAAGTAACCTTATTAGCGTTATAGGGTGTTGCTACTATACAGGTGGGCATTTTTGGAGACAAAAAAAAAACATGAGGAGTTGGTCTGAAAACAATTTAAATCAGAAATTACCTTGAGAGAACTACTAGAGGGAAGTTTGATGCAGTGTGATAAAAAATACAGCAAACTCAAGTGGTTCATAAAAGGAGCAAAGATACTTTAGCTTTTTGGTCCTGTAGAGCAGATCAACAATGATCAGAAACTATGATGTTTGTTTCACAGTTTTGGTCAAACAGATACGGTGTTTGAGTCAATTTTAAAGCCTAAGCATGAAGAGCAAAAGACTATCACTTCCAATAGTAATGATGTTTCAGTAGGAAGATTTGGAACTAACTGATATCAGAAACACAAATTTCCCTCTAAGTGAAGACTTAAATGTGATAGCATGGCCAGACAAATTTAGTTTGCACAGCTGATTTGTCTTGTACTGCATTGTACCCATCTTCTGAAGTTTTTCTTCTTTATCATGGTCCACAAATATGCATGTTTACACAGAAAAGAAACAGAATGTACACCTTAATTGCTGGGAGTTTGAGAATAAATTCTGCCCAGAAAGGGCAATACCACAGCCGCATACAAATCCTGTGCAAATTGATCAGCAAGGCTAGAAAAACAAAGTGGAACAATTATTAATAGGCTTGATTAACTTTCTAAGAAATCTATTCCACTACCTAAGAGTGGCTTCTGATTTACAAGATTTGCCTCCTTTTTCTAAAACCCCTGTAGCTCACTATGTGGCAATATCAGAAGATAAATGCATACATAAGAGAGAATGTTGCTCTGCTTCCATTGGATCTAGAACTGAGTGATTCATTTTCAGTCTGGGTTTAATGATCCAAACACTTGACTTGTTATCCATTATGAGCTACTTATAGCAACATTTTCCATAAGCCAATAAGCTTTCAAGTCAAGCCAAGACCGTTTTCTTTCCTCATTAAATTATTTTTTGGAGGCCAAGTTCTGATTTGCGCTTTCAGCTTCAATGGCAGTTTGTCAGGGAATAAAAGACATCAGGCCTAAGAAAGTCAGTGGTAAAGAGATCATCAAATATTTTTTTCCACTGGAAATAATAAAGGCGGACAATATGATAAATGGTCAGCTGTTATTTCTAGGAAATACACGGCATAGTCTAATTGCACATGACCCTCTATTTCCACTCAGGTCTCATTTCAAAGATTAGGTAACGCTTCACAACTCAGAAACGTTTCAAGGTACATGCTCTGGAATTCTTCCTATTGCAGGAAAACACAGCTCTCTGTCAGAAGAGCCAAACTCCTTCAACTCTGAGGACACCAAAGAATGAATTCATCTACCAACCATTCACAGGATATTTCTGATTTAGTCTCATTTATTCAGCAAAGATTCCAGGGTAAATAAATACTGCTAATATATGTTTAGAGAGTAGAATGTATTTTCTAACTTCTGTTGAGTAGATTAAATTGTATTCATTTGGATATGTTCTACAAATACCTTCCAATGCTTCTTTCACCCCATTCTGCTGCAGACTCCAGAAAAGATGTACCACAGCAGAATGTTGATAAGGCTTTTACTGACCCCTTCAAAGCCCATCAGATTCACCTTGTTTGACACACAGATCCTGGACTGTGTGAAATGGTAGTGGCTGGGCAGATCTGCATCTCCTCCCTTCTCTGTAATCCCTATTGCTGTCACCTTCAACCCTTGAAAATGTTTGGGTGGTGGTTTTGCAGTATGTGACCACACAACATGAAAACTGAAGTAAAGGCAGATTGTTCTCCAAACCAGCACCAGAGGACCTCTTGAATCAGAAAAGAAATTACTTGTATCATGCCTCTGAATTGTTTAGTTTTCCTTTTATTTGTGTTTTTCAGCTAGACAGAAGAGAATTTGGCATCATGACAGTAATCATAGCTTTGCTGTGGCCCAGTTGCCATGTGGCAGATGATGAAGACCTCCACTTGTTATTACTTATTATGGCTGAATAAAGTAGTTAAATAAATATTAGTGTCAATTCACTGCAATACCAAACTGTAATCAACTGAACTAAAACAACAGGATAAAGTTAGTTTCCAAGAAAAAGTGGGTAAAAAAGTCTTACACAGGGATTTAGCTGGTCTGGGATGAGGAAACAAGCACTTATGTAGCTGAAGGCTCCTGATTACTGAACTAGTCTAAAAATTCAAACTATTATCTTTTCTTAATTAGCATTTAACAACACATTTTAGCATAATGAGGGTCTTGCAAAGTAACCTCCAGTCAAAAGGAGGATTAGACAAGAGCAGAGAAAATAAATGGGTCCCACTAGAAAACCTCCCATCACCATTTCACCACTTCTGTGTGCTTCCTGCTTGATACACTCTGGCTAAGAATTGAGCTAAATGTCCAAGATGAACATGAGAAATGACAGACTCTCAATCCTCACATCACATCACCAGCATGGAAAATTGTCTTCCAATTTACGGGCAGGAGCAGCACTGATCATTTCTCACACAGCATCATATGCCATTCTATTGTGTAATATTACCATGATTTAAACCCCACAGGCTTTTAAGGGACATCATATTTAATACCATCTATCCCAGCTATGCCATACTTCATACTCTTTTTATGCTGCTTTACCAAATGGTGATGAGGTTTTGTTGTTTGCTTTTAAATTATGACCCTGCAGTGTGATGAAGTCTCCCAGACAGAATTAGATCTGGAGTGCCTGACTAACTCAGCATGGCAAAGCAGCACTAAGTCAGTGTAGAGATATCTCTACTCTCATTCTAAAAGGCCAGGAATGAACCACATGATATCACAGATGGTCAAATAACCCAAAGCAAGAAAAGTTCTAAGTGTCACTTGACTCTCTTTTCTTTTTTTCTTTAAGAATTCATTATTACTATTCAAGTAGATTATTTCAACATTAGAATTCTAAAAGTGAACTCCACCCTCCCTTTTCTGGAAGACATGGTTTTCCCCTGTTTTCTATGAATTCTTGATGATGAAAGAATTCAAAGCTTCTGCTCAGGTGTGCTTCATTCTGCCTACATGTTCTCCTTAATACCTTTTTAACCTGTGAGCTGATTTCAGTTTTAATTAATGAAGAAACATAGTTTCAAAGATAATTAATTTTTTTTATGCTTCACAGAAACTTGTCTCCAAGAAGATGACTCTATAAGCATCATTGCTGAGCTATTATATTAATTCAAACCTTTTTAGACTTCATGGAATCTGTTTGGGAGAGGAAGACCTTACAACTCTCCAGACAAGAAAAAAATAATCATGGAGCATGAAGGAGGTGAGATGATGAAAACATAATACAGAGATCTCACTAACTGTATTAAACAGAAGCTAATGAAGATGTGTCTGGAAAGAAAAGTGAGACAGTTGGGCAAAATAATTAGTTTGCATGGAATCAGACAGCCTGCAGAGAATTCACCTGGCTTTTCAGGAAGTCTAAAGATCTAGCACAGCTTCAAATAAATCCTCATTGCCTTCTCGCCCTGTGGGGAGCAAGGGAGGGAATGCAGAACCGAGGAGTTTCCCAAATCTTTTATTGAAGCAGCTGTTCTTTCATAGCTTAGGCTGAGACCTCATTCATCTTGCCACAGAAGGCAAGAATGCTGTGGGATTCGAGCAACACATGGGTTTTAAGAAAAGAGAGCTGCTGCACATCTCTTACTTCTAAAACATTTGGTTTATCAATGCTGGTTTGAAGAGTCCTGTGGCACTCTGAGACTCGACATGAGTCACCATGCCAATGCATTCTGCAACTTCAGAAAAACAAGACTTCTCCCCAAATGCCCACTGTTCTTTTGGACAGTAGAATCTTTGGGAGGAAAATTAAAAGCATAACGTATTGCACTGTAGGCAAAAAGAGAAAGGAAAAGAAGTGCAGAGGCTGAGTGCACCAATAGGCTTTTAATGTTTGCAATGTTCTGTTCGTGCTGGGAGGAAACCAGTAGAGATAGAACTTTTAAAATACGTGAGACAGCTGCTGGGGTCTGTAGACAGGCTGTACTAGCTCAAGGCATTCTAAATAACTTTTTTTTTTTTTTTTTTGCAGTGTGTTTTAAGACATTCAGACAGAGACACATTATAAAGCACCATGGCATCAACTGCAGGAAGTCCCTGATCCAGACTCAGAAAAGCAGCAACAAGGGAAGCTGATTGCTGATCCACATTTAGGTAGTTTCATTTGACTGTGCCGGAGACACCTGCCCACACTGTATGTGCCTCAGAGCTTTTGTTAGCATCAAATCTCACAGGATTAAAGATAAAACATGGATAAACATGAATGCTTTAAGAGCCTCAGTACAAATGTAACTAACTTGTTAAATACTTTTAGCTGGTATCAAGAATAATTTGCATTGGAAATGAATTTTAATTTATTTGTGCAGCTAAGTAGGGGATAAAGTTCTAAATTGTTCAAGACAGCTGTTTCCATTTTAGCTGCTGTAAAATGGATAATCATGAGATCTTGTACACACAAACAGGTGGGGCCATTAAATGCCTCCTTTCTCTGAATGCTTCCACTGCTCCCCATGAATACAGCCAGTAAAAGCTGTATAAAGCCTTCCTAATGAAACCACAGGGAAACTGCCTGTCCATTTGGGATTTACAAATCAATTACAGTATCTTGTTTCAATTACATGAAGAAGTTCTCAGCCACAATTAAGCCCAGCTCCTTTCATAAGTTACCACTGAGGCTGAGGGCAAAGGTAAATGCTCCACCAGAGGGAGACCCAGGGGCAAGTCCCAAGAGGGGATGAGATTAGCTGATGGCTTTGCAAACATGTTATGAGATTATTTTTTGTCTGTCCAGTGCTTCCGTTTTCCCAAGGTGACAGTGGTAGGAAGGACCTGGATCCTTTCAGTGGAGTCCTTGGAAAAGCAATACGCTACATTACATTTTGGTTTCAGGTTTAGTATTCTTGTAAGTCACAAAACCAAATTAAATGGTTTTGCAGCAGGTCATGGCTGAAGGCAGAGATCTCACATAGCACAGGTCTAGGTGTTTACTTCTAAGTTCATGCTTCCCATAAAGACAGCTGAGTCAAGCAACTTCCACTGACCAAGGATATTATGCCTCAATGCAGTTGAGGCTGGAAAACCAATTGCATGGCTAAGCTAGCTTGCTTCTTTTCAGTGGGAACATTTTATTACTGCAGCACTGAGGTCTTAGTAAAAGTATATAATCGAACTGAAGGACCAAAATACCCACAGTACATTAAAACTCACCTGACTTATTCACTCAGCTACCACAGAAAATAAGAACTAGCCCTGATGATTGTCAAGTGCCTTCAGCCTTCACATTCACCATGCCATTCTCTCCTGTCATGCAACATAACATAATATCCTCCATGGATTGCACATTTTGTAACAGCAGGAAAAATCTGGGCAGCTGGTTGCCTCTTTAATCACACATACAAAAAAAAAGCCTCCAAAATCCAAGACAGATCACAAAATGCAACCATATTTAATCAGGTTCATCCCCAAAACTCCTGTTTTCTTTACAAGGGAATTAAATTAGAAAGATGAGAATGACTCTCGTGCTAGCACAATGCTGACTCAGCAGAAAGCTAATAGATTCAGGCATAAAGGCACCAAGCTTCACCTGCTGAGGTTTGCAGCAGGTTTTGCTACTTATAATACATTTTCTATGTAGTTATTGAAGTTTGTATGCATCCCAGTGTTTAATACAAATGGTAATTTTTCTTCCATTTCTACTATTTACTGCTTTGCTGGCTTAAAATGCTGACATGCAATGACAGGTTAAATCCCAAATTTAGGTAGCTGTCTGTATAAGCAGAATTAATCCTTCTGCTTATTAACTTCTATTTAGGCCTTCTCTGTAGCTGATGTGATGGTAGCTTGACAATTACACTCCTTAATACCGTTTACTGACTCATCTCAAAGCCTTGAGCCCTTGACATGTTGGTTATGTAGTGGCAACTTTTTTTAAATCCAAGTCAATAAAAATCAAAGGTCTGAAATGATACCTATCGAATTTTCCTTTAGATATTAGGAATAAATCAGTTGTATTTAAGGCAGTCATAGCATGGCTGACACTAAACACATCATAGAATTAAATGCAAACCCTCCACAACATGTAAACCATAGAAGTAAACAAAAGATACTGAAAATGATGGTTCTGTCATGCACATTACACAGAAAAATGCAAGCTTTCTGGCAATGTCTTTTAAAATTAGTGACTGTGGCTAGTCCTGAGGAAGAGTTTTATATTAAGAGACATAGTTATGAATTCATAAGGCCTCGAGAACTGACACTGGCAACAACTAAATAATGAAGAATTAATATTTAATGATAAGAAAGAGGAAAACACAAGGAAAGCGTGACTTAAAATAATGGAAAAAGGGAGTGAGCACCAAAACCAAGTAATGGAGGCACAACTTAGAAGAATTTTTAACAAAACATGTCAGTGAAACATACACACACCTTTATCATCAAAATGAGTAATTTCTATGGGTATATATATGGGTATATATGGGACATAGCAGGGGAACCACTGCCATAACAGAATAAAAATATTTTAAGGAAACTTAAGCACCAAAGCAGATCCACAGTTTCAGTGGAAGGGTTCAGTTAGCCCTGTTTCCAACACTGATTACAAGCAGAACTTTAGGTAGGAGTAAGACTAGGAGAAACATATATATATATTTATATGTTATTTCTATATAGACATATAGATGTGTGTAAGCTGTCTGTGTGTTCCCCTAGCCTCAGATTTTTTTCCCAGGTTGATGGACAGGCTCACTCATTCGTTGTGGAAGTCACCAGGAGGCTACAACAGACATTGGTTAAAGCAGTTACTTAAAGACAGAATCACAGATTTTGGATGACCATGCTGGGTACTTATCTAACCTATATAACCATGTGCTCTCACAACTGCTGTTTCCTCTCCCTGTCTTGTTCTGCATGATTCCTGGTTCAGGGAGGTCTTCTTACACTTTTTAGCCTCCAACAGATGTCAATGATAGTTATAATTTAAATTATAAATATGTTAGCTGCTGAGTCCGCAGGGAGTCAGAAAGTGAAGGAAAGGATATAAGGCATGAAAATGAAAGTGGTAAAAGGGAACCAAGGGGAGAAATAGGGTAGAATTCTTCAATACACTTCACATTCACATTTGAATAATACTTACATTTGCCCTAAATTAATTTTTTTCTTTTCTAAATCTGAAACATTTAAAATATATAATCCAGATTAAAAGTAAATACCAACATGTTTTAATGTCAATGCTCTTGAACTCTTCCTGTCTAGTTTTTAAAGGAACAATGTTATAGTGAGGTAAGGTGATGAAGTAGGGTAACAGAGAAAAACAAGGTTGGAATCAGGGGATCTCTATTATCTTCAGCAATTAAGCTTACAGCCCCACAGAGCTCAGGCAAGGAAGTTGGTAGTAAAGAAGAAATAGTAATATCCTCAAATTACTGATGCAGTGACACAATGATAAATTTTACACCATGATACAGTGATAAACTCTACCAGCAATTCTGACTATATCCCAGCTGGAAGACATTCCCTTCATCACAGCATGCCACATAAAAACTCATTTAAATGTCTATGCATAATTTGCCATCTGAATCCTTTAACCAGCTGCTCATAGATACACTCACATTATCTTACTTCAGCAATGCAAATAGATTTTCTTCAGCTTTTTTGACAAAGTTAGTTGGGGAAATTCTGTCCATTCCCCCCCCCCCCCCACTTTGATGTTGTAATTATATTAGTGTGAAAATGGCCATTGTAAAATGCACAGCTCTTTAAGGATGGTTTATTTCTAGCAGATGTGTTACTATAGACCTTTAGCCCTCCAATCCACAAGCAATTAAGCTGTGCTTTTAACCACACTGCAGAACCAGTCATTCACTCTGCAGTCCAATTACTTGTCTAGGAGCCTTGCATGGATATGGGTTTGGGCTTTTTTTCTACATTATTGGGAAAAAAAAGTGTCTTTTTGAAAGAGCATTCATAAAACTGAAAGTGTAATGCCAATGAATGGGTAATTGGCTAATTTTGGCAACTTTCAGCTGCAATGGGCCTTAAGCTCTCACCTGAATCACTCTCTGTGCCCTAGAATTTTTATTTAGAGACACTGGTGGTTTTAAAACCCCAATATTCAACATGCTATGAGCTTGTTTTTACCAAAGGTAACTAAACATCAAGGCACACAGATTTTGCTATTTTTTAATTCTTGATATAGACTGGAATCATAGCCAGTCTGTATTTCCTTCACAGACTTTAGGGCCTTAGGTTACTGTGCCATTTTATTTTAATTCTAAAGATCCATCTTATTGTGTTTTGTTTTTTTTTTTTTTTAGAGTTATCAGATTACATAATAGCATACTTAAAATTATTTAACATCTCAACCTGTTGCTGAAGTACTCCTTTTTCACTGCTGTTTGTCAGCACTGAAATGCCTTTAGATTAAGGAATGCTAAGCCCTTCCTCTTCCCACTGACATTAAAACCTCAGAAAGTCAAGAGTTGGTAGCTCTCTGACTCTTTGCCCTGTAGGCCACTCAGCCCAAAGCATTAATGTGATCTGTCTCTTATTATAGCTCAAATTTTCACCTGAAGCAATTATTTTGTACATAAGTTAAAAGTCCTGGTAAAATAGAAGTATTCCTTAAAGTGTCATCATTGAATCTGAGTAAAATGTCTGATCACAGCTCCTAGTGCAGTGTGGTGCTCTTGGCTGTGGAGAATGTCAGTGCTGTCCTTCATTCCTATTTTCCTTTGGGAGAAATGGAAACAAGGTCGATTCCCTTTTGCTGTAGGCTCATCATGTGCCCAAAATATTTATTTATATATGACTACATTTTTGTTCCGTCACATTGGCTTCTTCTTCAACCACTTGGTTTGAATTATTTTTAAAGGGTTTTGTCAGTTTTGACAGAGTGCATCTTAAATATGAAATTAATATGAGGGAAAAGCGAGGGGTGAAAGAGTCAAACTAATAAATACAAGACATAAATCCATTGCACAGAGAAGCTGAATTGCTTATTAAAATGGCAAAAAATACCCTTGAGCTCACATTTCAGTCTCTACTATGACTACATGCAATTCTACACTGGTAAAACTATTTCAGGTATGATGCTGGACAAGCACAAACCTTAGTGTTAGATTCAGTCATTTCTAAATCTGTAGAGCATAAAAAATATGTTTCCATTGTTTGCTCTTCTACATCTCAGGTATCAATAGAATCATAGACTCATAGAATGGTAGTGGTTGGAAGGGACCTCTAGAGATCATCAAGTCCAACACCCCTGACAAAGCTGGATCACCTTGAGCAAGTCACACAGGGATGTGTCCAGGTGGGTTTTGAAAGCCTCCAATAGAAGGAGATTCCACAATCCCTCTGAGCAGCCTGCTCCAGTGCTCCAGCAGTGTGGATGCTTTATAGATAATTTATAATGTGTTTAACCACACAGAACTCTGTGCTCTTCCAATAGTTTCAGCCAGGTTGCCACTTGGCTGTGGTTGATGCTGTAAGGGACCTCTGATGCCCTCAGCACATTGTCTGTTCACATAGTTCAGTTTTGATGAACCAAAAGGAAACTTGAAGAGTTTCCTCAGTACACAAGCTCAAGAAGAAAGCCATTTTGCTTACCAGATCAGTTTCTTTATCAAGAAGGCCACTCATTTATCATAACATGAAAAGCGATGGGAGGGAAAGCAGAGGAGAGAAAGCAGCAAGGAAACTCATGGTCTGAATGTCAGGAATTCTTGATGCCTGCTGTTCCCATTGAGTTCAGCAGACCCTGCGCATGCTTTTCACCTCTGAACAAATCAGGCCATCCAGGCACTGAAAGCCAAAAGACATCAGGCACTGAAAATGCATTCACTGTCCCATTTTGCCTATACTAATCTAATTGACCTTTTGAAGCAGAGCTGGAGGGTCACGCTTATCACTTGGGCAGGGTTGAGTAAAATTTTCCTATTTAACAGGACAATTTGCTGGAAAATGCTGTTCTAAGAATTAAGTCAATTTACCTGCCTATATAGAGTACACAGGGCTTGATTCAAGGCAATATATGAGGACAGCAGCTCACCACTCATTACATTTATTGAAGCAAACATCCTAGAACCTGTTCATTCATTGCTGTTCTGTGATTCTGTGATTTCTTTTAAAAAGTAGTTGGAAAAAAAAATCAACCAACTAACCAAAGAACAGCACTCACATCTTGTACACTAAATAAATTCTATTGACTAAATGACTGAGAGTAAAGCAAAGTGTGGTAACATTTCCACTGCTTTGCCTTAGCAGAGGTAATTTTCTCTTTAAGGCCTTCTCCCTCTTTAAAATTTTCATGAAGAAAGTAAGTTGAAATTAATGGTATATGAAGCTCAAGAATCTGTGCAGCATTATCTACACCATTCTGAAAAAATCATGTAAGGAGAAGCAATGCCATCACATTCTTTTTTGCATTAGAGACCACATTATTTGCACATAGCTCCAGAAACTCATGGTGCTGACCAGTAGGTTACAATTCAAACAGTGAAAAAAGGATCCTGACATAAAAGACATGGGAAATGGGAAGCCAACTGATATCTGAAATACAGGAACACCATCATCTAAATGTAAATATTAATTGCTTATCTTCCTCAGCATAACCCTGCAACACTAAAATACTTCTATAGATTTCCTGAACTTCAGGTAAGATTTTCACTTTCCAAGGCGCAAATATTAAAAAAAAACAATCAGGGTTACCTGCAGAACAGAGAAGTTCATCTTTCCTGATTCCTAACATGAATATTATGATGAAATGAATGGAAACTAGGAAATGTGAAAGAAATTCATGTGCTTCCTCATCATAGATATTATTTAAATTTATACAATAACATTCAAAACTTAGACTCTTGTAGGTGAAGGACTGTAGGCAACAAATCGAGTATTGTTTTCATGCACAAAAGGCAGAGTTACAATTTTCTGCAAGACAGATTTAATACATCTCTCTTGGAGTGAGTAAAAGAAACCTCCATGAAGAGTAATAGTGGAAGATTTTGGTACCATTTACTGTCTGGTTGTAGGGCCAAGGAGAGATGATGACCCAAACCAACTCTTCTGCATGGAAAAAGAAGTCCTGCAGAGAATGGTTATTACTTGCTTTTTGTGTGAAAAGGAAAGGGAAAAGAAAAAAAAAGGCAAAAAAAAAAAAAAAAGCTGAACCTCTCACCAATGCAGATTAAATATAAGGAAAAGTTTTGTACCTATAAAGTTGGTGAAATGTTACAAATATCTTCTGGATAGGCTATAAGATCTCTTGTATGTTGGTCCTCCAGAGCAGGTTAGCTAAACATCTGTCATAGATAGCTTAATTTTAGTCATTTCTGCTCTGTATAGGACACAGGAAGAAAAGTCAATTAGTTAACCTCTTCTGCTCTATGTCTCTATTACTCTCTGCTACTACTTTCTAAAGAACAAAACAAACCAAACCACCCAACCAGTTTTGCAATCAAAATGAAGTCAATACTCAGAAGATACCTGCAAGGTAAATGATTAATACAGGCATTTAATTAAGCCACATCTCTACTGTAACAAGCTTTCATTCCTTCTGAATTACAGGTTAAAGCAGCCCCAGAGGAAGTGAGGAGAAGAATTTTTGTCATTTCCATACACTTTTCATTATTGTTTCGGAACAATATGTTTGCAGTGAAGAAATCCCAAACTAATAAGTTTTTGTCACTCAAGCATAAATTGAAGCAATGTGTTAGAAGAATAATGATTAAAGGAAAAGAAAAAATACTACTAAAGAGATAATAATCTATTTAAATAGGATCTTAAATGTTTGGGGGATTCTGAGAAGTTTTTATTTCTTTTAATGGGTTCTCAAGAAAGAAATACTGTTCCTTAATCAGTGAACTTCAAGCTAAATGAAATAATATCCTTAAAAATTATTTGGCAGATTTTAAATGGGGGGGGGTGTGGTGTGTTTGTTTGTGGGAGTTTTTTTTTGGTTTTTTTTTTCTTTGTTTGTTTATTTGGTTGGGTTTTTTTTACCATATCTTCCTTGGAAACAAAGTTACAATCCCTGGGTGTCTGGAAAAATCAGAGGTATATTTAATACAGCATCTTCTTAGGACAACTATTTGAATACAGTTCAACAAAAATCACTACATCCTGTAGAAAAAGTAGTGACATAAAACTATGACATAAAACACAACAAAATCAAACTTTATATGAAAGAAAAGCATACAGTAAATATTTTATTTGCAGTGATGCCTGTGACTCCTAAGCAGTACAGAAAACTATTGTACCAAAATAAGAGAGAGATTTGTCTTTATGTTCTTGGGATTTTACCTCTTCATTTATCTTGTTGCTTTTGGAAATCCAATTTGCAACACTTTGAAAATTGTTCATATTTTCTCAGAGGATGATAGTTTCCTACAGCAATTCTAAACAGAACACAGAATTGTTGGGGCTATTTTGTGTCAGCATTGATGAATGGAGGTTGAATTTTGCAGCGAGTAGTTTCATAAAACCAACTTCATAAACAATACCCCTTGCAGTACAGATTACATGCCAAAGTGATAACCTGATAATCTGAGTTGAAGAGAACAGCCCACCACTCAACAAATTAGATTTTAATATATTCTACATCAGCTTGCCATAGAATTTCTAGGAATTTTGATTTGGAAGAGAAGTGAAGCCGGTACATTCAGCTACATTTTAAAAGGCCCAGTAAGGAGGAAATGAATCTTGTGAGAGTGATAATGTGATTCTCTCATCTAAGTTTAGCTATTTATTATCACTAGCCACTGCCCTGCAAGGAGTACTGTGCCTTCACCCTACATAAAGATCCCTCAGGTAGGCAAGCTGCATCCCTGGAGAGAGACAGCAAACGCTCTCGTCTTGGAAGCCACAGTAATGTACTACATGCCACGCTTCAAGTCAGCTGAAGTAAAATGATGTGAATTCACTCCTCAGTGACCTTAGTCCACCACTAAGTAACTTGTTATCACACTTCTGCAAAGCTTTCTTCTGACAGAAAACATTTTATAAACAGTACAATAATAACAGAAAGGCAGCACAAGTCCCTAGTGTCTTGAAGATCTGTAACCTGCTGTAACCTGGTTCTGCAAACTTCTTGAACAAAGTGTGACAGCATTTATTTTTGTAAAGCAAGAAAGAAAAAACTTGCTTATCAAAGGTCATGCCAAACTGGCTTTAAGAGAGATGGATTTTTATTTTATCTATACATGATTAAAGTAAAAAAAAAAAAAAAGAAGTAGAAGTACTTTAAATTATATCTATGCATTAAACGTCATAAGAACTTATTTAGTCTGATGGTTCTTGTCAGGAATGATGACTTTTAATAAGCACTTTTGGCTTCACGTTTAAAAAGTTTATAATCTAAGTACAGGAGCAGATGGGAATTCAGGTCTGGATGTGAGGTGAGTTTTCACAGGCAGAAAATCGTGCACAATATATGAACAGTGAATGGAAGAAGGAGGCTCAAACACAGTGAGTCCGAAGGGTTAAATAAGAAAGAGCAGGGAGAAAGGATAGCAAAGCTGAGGGAGAGAAGAACTAAGAAGAGCTGCAGGTGAAGGAAAAGTCAGGGAGGCGATAACACATGCAAGGAAGGGGAAAGAAGGCGAGAAAAACTGACAGAAATCTTTATTAGAGATGTCATGTATTTGAGAAAAGCAGGTGCCAGAAAATAAGAGAACAGGAGCAGCAAAACCATGAAAGGCAGGAGAAGTGACTTATTTTGGTTTTCTGCAACAGCACTGGACTTGGTGGCCTATTACTTCTCTTTGGCTGTGTCTGCTCAAGTAAAAATAAAAAAATGATAAATGTCTTTTTAGCCAGGTGCCATGGGCCAAAGTAGCAAAGCTCTGCTCCCTTGGCTCTTCTGGAGTAAGCACCAACTCCTGCCTTCAGGAAACTGAGTCTCTCATCCTTTCAGTTGCGCCTGTCTACAGTTTATTTTCTTTATGGACTGCCTTTTCATCATCATGTCAGGAACAGTCTGATGATCTATAACCGGTGGTTGGCTGGGTTAGAGCTCAGGAGGCCAGTTTTCCAACACAGCTTCTTGTTTAGGAGGCCATAATTTTTCCATCACCTGAAGCCTAATTTTCAAAACCGCTTTGCAATAAATTAGAACACAAAATAAATAATCCTGAACCCACATTTTACTGTTATTGCTAGCTTTTATTGTTTTGGGCAAAGCAGACCTAATAATTAGAGTGACAGAAGGTGGATTCTGAAAGGTGGCTTTTGTTTATAAGCATAGGAGAAATGCTTCTCTGAAGACAAATTGGACACAGAACATAAGCAAAGTAATTAATTTTAAATTAGAATAAATAACTCTGTTACCTAAGAAAGAAGAATATAAAGCATAAACATTTAATATTTTTTTTTCTGTTAGTAAATCTTTCTTGAGGGATTCTCAGTACAGATTGTGTACAATCAAGAATGGTTTATGTGGTGTAATGAGAGCTCAGAAGACGACTGATGAGGATGTTTTGGTTGTTGTTTTGACTCAGATATGTTATAATATTTTTAATATAAGCAATTATGCAGCAAGCAATTATGCACAGTTGTTTTGCTTTTGTTCTATGCAAAAACTTTCAAAGCACTTTTCCCTGAAGTCTGAGCAAGTCTGAGCAAATTCAGTGCAACAGACTCATGTTCTCCCTGACTTTCTGTTTAAAACTTCACTAAAAGGATCCAGTACAACATTCTGACATATTTACCTCTTCATTTCCTATTCTTGTTATTACAAAATGAAGAAAAAAAATTTTAAAAGACCAAAAATTACCAACCTTCCCCCCAGAAGTAAGTGAGAATGAGAACTAAAAACCAGACATTCTTCAGGTTGCACGTACTGCACTAGATTTATTTACCATGCTGTGAGGTGTGCAAAACTGAATTACCCACCCTGCTTTAGCTGTCTGCCTGCCCTTTTGGAATCATAGAATCATGTTGGTTGGAAAAGACCTTTCAGATCATCAGGTCTAACCATTCTCTAGCTCTTCCAAGTCTGGTGCTAAACCACTGCCCTCAGCACCACATCTTGGTGGCTTTAATACACTTCCAGGGATGGAGATGCTGAATTAGAGTAAACTAGACTACAATATTTCAGTTGGAAGAGACCTAACAACAATCATCCAGTCCATCTGCCTGACCATTTTAGGGCTGACCAAATTAACATTCTGGCAAGTCTTTTTCTTACTTTTGGGTACAGAGGGTTGATAGCTAACATGCTAGGTTGAGCTCCTACAGAATATTTATCTCATGCCTCAGTGAGGAAACTCTAGCTGTTTGCACATTCTCTTTGGGGCTGGGAATCACTAAAACATTTACAGCCCTAATAAGCTGAGTAAATGGGGTTTGTTGTTTCTTTCAGTTTGTTTGTTTCTGCCTTTTTATTAGCTTTCTAAGAAGTATCACTCTCGAGCATTCTACCATTTCTTACAGCCTATGGGACACTATGCAAATACCAATCTTCAACACAGGAAACCAACACTGTCAGCAATGAGGACTCTGACAAGCTCAGCAATGAAAGATTACTGGAAAGTGGAGAGCATACTGGATTAACAGTCATCCCCCATCCCCTTTGCCATCCTAGCAAGCTCATCTTTGGGATAGTCACCTGCACCAAATCAATTACAGAGCCTGGACTTCCACAGTACGAAATGATTGCTTTCCCCTTAGGATTCAGATATGATCAGTAGAACAGCTTCTTCATCGTGGCAAAAAAAGTTTCTACCAACATTAAGAGGGCAGGTTTTTAAAGTTCTAAGGTTTTGCAAAGTGTTTTATAGTCAGGGCAGGTAGCACAGCAGCTCACAAGAATGCAGCAAAGGATCTAATTTCAAAGCCATCTCTTATGGGTCCCCTATTGAGGATTACAGTGAAAGAGCAACTACTGCCATTATGCAGCTTGTCTGTCTCTGGAGGATGAAAGCAGGGTTTTTGCATCAAGTGGTGATGAGCCTGCATCAGAATTTTCCTCATTCTTATCGCTCATTAGCTTGTACAGTGCTACTCTCAGAAGGAAAAGATCAGCATCTTTGTTATTTCAGGAATTTCAGGAATTCAGGTACTGTCAAAATTAGGCACTACTGCTTGCTCATGGTTTTTAACTGCTTGCCACCTCTTCTTCATATGCACAAAGTGCTAGTTTTGAAATACAAAATCTACAGTCCATGGTTAAGTTTTGATGCTCCTTATGCTTATCTATGTACAACAATGAATAAGCATGCCTTGAGTCCAGATTCTTCACAGTTTGATGAACACCTGACTAGCACAGACAGGAAAATACATTTTAAATTGTTGCTGAGAAGTTCTCTGGTAACTCATGCTTAAGAAAAATGAACACTCAGGACTGAAGAGATTTAGGAAAGAAATATTAAATGTACAAGGGAACAGAGAAATTATTTTAGCCAAGGACATTGGAAGACATTGGACTTGATGATCTTTGAGGTCTCTTCCAACCTGGTTGATTCTGTGACATTGGCTTATTCAGCCTAGCAAAAGGACAACCAAGTGTAGAAGTAGACATGAAGTGTTTATGTAGAATCACTACTGAGGGAAAAGAATCGTTTAAGACCTCATACTAGTCTGAAAACAAATGCATATTTGGTTTGTGTGACAATGTTTTGGTTTTGGGAGAGCTACTGGGGTGACTTCTTTAGGAAGCTGCTAGAAGCTTCCCCTGTGTCTGACCCATGAGTCTTTCATTGTATTTTCACTCCCCTGCCCAGCTGAGGAGGGAAATGACAGAGTGGCTTAGTGGGTACCTCACATCCAGCCAGGGTCAACCCAAAATGGTAATAAACTGAAATCAAATTGGAAAAAGCTTTCTCCAGTTACAAATAAACTTGGAAAAGAGGGAGGGAATTGAATGAGAAAAGAGCAGAGGAGGATAGAGATTGAGCCAGAGCAAACAACTGCAATTTTTTTTTTGCCTCAAAACATCATGTCAGTTTTGAAATAGCTTTGACCTGAAAAAAAAATTTAACAGATCCAGAGATAAAGTGTAGATGACATTAAGCCAAGGAAAAAATCATTACTTGGTGACCAAAAAAGAACTTAGTAAAGTTATGTTAATTTCTGGCCTCAAGAAATATGTATTCAAAGAATAAGAGCAGTTCACATCATTAAGGAGAATGATTTATGTACTTATCACCCAAAGAACCTTACTGCATTGTTTTATTAAATTGTTGTATATGTGTTCCTACTGATGCTTTGCCCATCTGGCAGACATGGAAGATAGGGATGCATCTCAATCATCAGTGAGGAATCTATAGATCAAAGCACGGTGTCAGCAGAATCATACAATCGTAACTTCATTCTTCTAAAATAACAATAAATAAATACATTTTCCTTGAGGTGCTAGAAAAAGGATACTTGGCAAATCACAACACAGAAGACACCAAGTGAATAGGACCTATGCTGCTCACTGTTTCATGAGGACTAAACTGGCACAAACACTGAAACACTTTCTTGTGACAAGAGCAAGGCCACAAGTGTCCCCCATTGCTGTTCATCTTTCCACCTCTGCTCTTTTCCCATGTTAATCAGTCCATTGAGCAAATTGCATCCTGAGAGTAATGCCTGAGAGTAATGTCTGAAAGGCTCAGTATTTTCTTCCAAATTAAATAAACAGCCTAAAGGCTAAGCCCAACACACTGTTTTTTCTTTTTAATTCCAAGTTAGTTAAGCGTATTATGCAATCTGAGGCAAGGTGACTCTATGAGGATTTCCCACACGGCTCTTTGTTTTTATAGTAGAATCATTAAAAAAACAAAACACATCACACACTACTGCTAAATGGGAAAGGAGGTGTTGTGGTTTGTTTTTAAAAAGAACTACTCACAAACCCAATGAAAAGGGTCTGTGTTTGTCAGATCAGAAGGGTAGTGTTGCACTGATGAAGGTTCCATTAGGACCTTATTAATTATAGGGATATTCATGTACATTAACTAAAATACAGAGGAGAATTTGGAGAACAGCCAACAAATAACATTTAATGACTGTTTTAAAGCTTCTCTCCTACACATCCATGCTAATTAAACCCCATGAACAGAACAGTGAAAATATTGTTTTAGGACTCTGCTGGTGAGATTAAAGGGTCTATCATGTGTTGTCTAACCTTCAGATATTAACCTATACACAGACTTCCAAAGAAAAGCTGATGATAGGCTTTCAAGTGAGTGGGATGATGCCGGAATAAAGATCAGTGTGCCCCAAAAGACCAAGACAATATACAACATCTGAAGGCCTACTAGCCAGTGAAAGATAAACTCTCAACACCAGGACTGTCAGAGACAGCAAAAGGTATAAAGAAAAGGTCAAAGGCAGGAGCAGAGCACATTCTGCAGTAATGGTGAGGGAGAGAAAGACTGGAAGAATGAGGCTGTGAAATCCAGCCTGATCCTATGGTTTCTAAAAATGGTTATCCTAGAAGATATTTAATTCTGGTTTCCAATGAATTACGGAAAGTCACCACAAGTAACTTTCATGCGGAGAAACGCAATGAAGGTTTATTTAGTAACAAGGAGTTAAAAAGTTTTTCCTTTTATCTATTTCTGAAAAGACACATAACCAAATAGTAGTTTTATGCAGCTATCTAAATTTTTAGAACAGAGATAATTTTCCCGTAAGATATTGGGTAAGATTCTTCAAGTATTGTTCATTTTACCTCTGAAAATTAAGAGGTTAAACTTTCTCCCCTTTGTGCAGAGTAGTATCTGTTCCATGAATAATCCTGAATGTAGTGCAGTGGTAGTATGTATTGCAATGGTAGAATGTAGTGCAATTGGTAGATTAAGACAGCACTCAACATGAATGAGTAAGGCAGGCTCTAGATCAAAGATTCATTTCCCAAAACAAAGCAAGTAATTCCTGACATTATTCTCTTTACCAAGTAGAACTTGTTGCATCCCGGGCACAAGTGCAGAAAACACAAGCTGCCTCACAAATATAACAACACCTCCCATCTGTGTTCTGCCATGGACATGATGAAATTCATCAGGACACAACTGATTAACTGAGAAACTCATTAGGAGAAAGAAACTAATTTAAATAAATAAATTAGTATTTCTTTATATCCTAGGTTTTTTAAATTACACTTTAATTACAGTTTGTCTAAGCAGGGCTAATTTGACAAATGAAAGCACATTTTATAGGCTGTAATCTCTCTTTATACTAAAGCAGCCTTAAAAGTTTTACGTAGAACTGAGTCAAAAGCATATCCAACATCACAACTGGAATTTTATATCCTAATCACGGGTTTTGCAGAGGGCACAGATTCACCTTAGCAGTCCTAAAGTGCATGCTAAGTGTTTATTTTTCACAATGTGTGTAAGAAATTATAGGGCAAAGAATGAGAAAATAAATGTTTGGTTAAGAAGAACTCCATCACCCCAAATAAAGGTCATCACATGCCTACATAATGCAAGCTGGTTTCATGTCAGCTGTATTACATTTGTTACACACAAAAATGCTATAGGGAGCCCTGAAGATATAAAAAGTAGATACCTATCAAACTTTAACCTGTATATTTCTGTTGAATTGAGAGTCACAATCTGGTTTGGATGGTTGGAGAAAGGAAGGGCTGTGGTTAGCTTTCACATGGGGCAGATCAGCGGCTTGGAAAGAGGACGCAACTTTTGCTTTGAATATCTCTTGCTTTTACAGCAAATTATCTTTTCTTCCACCTCGGTCTATAAGGTCTCTTTTGGCCACAAAATACTGTGTAAGTGGGTAGGAATGGAAAATTCTCACTAGACCATGAGCACTCATTAGAAAAACTCATATTGTGCTGGAAGAGAAGCTGCTGTGGTGTAACCTTTATTTAACCGACTTAGCCCCCCACGCTGAAGGTACATAAGATTCAATTACATTTTTGCCTCCAGTTATGTCAAGTTTCAAAAAGAAAATGAGATCTTAACAAGACTGGTTTTAAAATAGCTGTGAGTCATAACTTTCAAATGTGGGAACTTACTGTGCACTGTTCCAGGCATCTTAAGTGAATAGTCCAAATGACTCAACACTACTAACACTTCCAATATAAACCTCCAATGCATTCTAGGTGAGACAATTTGCAATTAAACCCCAGAGGATGCTATTTAAATTTTAAAAGGCTCTCCTGCTTTCTCTTGGAATAAGATTGACATGCTTGCTTAATAGTTTCCCAGCCCCCAGTAACTGGATTGCCTTCTTTGCATTTTTCAAGTCACAATCCATTATTTCAATGTTTTAATTTGTGACAATCCATCGCCGCTTTCTTGTTTAGAAAATCTGGTGGAACAGCAGTCTTGGGACTTCTGCTCTTCCTTAATTCACCATAATCACCTAACATGTATTTGCCCTGGTTTTTTTCCTAAATACAAGCAATACCCAAGGCTGAGAGTCATTCTACAATGTCTTCTCACCATAACATATTACACAAAACACACAGCAGGTCATACAGGCTCTCCATCATCAGGAAGAATGTTGCTTCTGCACTGAATCTTAATTTTCTTTTTTCCTGAATTTAGGGCAAGCACCCTATGGGGGCAAAGACTTTTAGACAAGATCCCATAGCTTAAAACACCTCTCTGACCTGGTTCAATACTTCAAACATTCATTCTATTAGCATCTATTTATATGATATTACTTAAATGTCACAGCTGTGGGAACTTTGAGCACTTAGATAGTTCACCTGCAGGAGCTCTTAATACCTGAGGTAAGAAAAGAAAGATACAGAACATTCTCAAAAGCAGCCTCTTGCCCTAAAGGTAGAAAAAGAGGATATCCTTAAACTCCTCAAGATGGGAAATGCAGAACTAATGAATGTGGTACTCTTGCAGTTTGACTTCTGTGTGACCTCTTGCAAGTAGCAAATAGTACTTGCCCGATGAGGAAGCATGTGAGCTACACCTACAACTCTTAGCACGTACTTCAGGGACCCTATACAGCTACTAACTCAATCTGACACACTCACAAGCCCCAGCACAATGCCATATAGAGATATCAGCATCTGAATGGCAACAGTTAAATCCTCTTTCAGGCTAGTAAGCCTTGTCTCATGTCTTTAGGACTGTACAGTACCAACATACTATTTCTGGGCTTAGGACCTAGCCAATAACTGAATGACATAAACACATCAGTTTCAACTGGTTTTAGTGTTGTCCCAAATCAGAGTGGTTCATCCAGTGGGCAAAAACTGATTGACACATATAGCTGAGGTGTTTTATTGCAGTTCTGCACAGAAAAGGGTGCTAGGTGGCGATTCCACCAAGCTAGCATGCTGGTTGAAATTCACAGCAGATATTTATACAATAAAATAGATTAACTACACCTAATGCTAACATCTACCAAGTTAGTTTCCTTCTTGCTTCATCTTAAAGATACAGCTCCTTTTAAATTCACTTCACATGTTCAGAAGCTAAGGGGCATATATAGTTAGGGGGCTCCACTAGTTAGTTACACTCAGCTCAAGGCAACTAAGGGTTGCATTTGATTTTATCATCCATTAAGGTATCCATAATCACTCTTGCATTCTGTTACAACTCCTACACAGAATCACAGAATTATTGAGGCTGGAAAAGACCTCTGAGATCACCAAGTCACAGAATCACAGAATCAACCAGGTTGGAAAAGACCTCAGAGACCATCAAGTCCAGCCTATGACCTAACACCATGACATCAACCAAACCATGTCACCAAGTGCCACATCCAATCTTTTCTTAAAGACCTCCAGTAATGGCAATAAACAATGCCCACAGCTGATGCCAACAACAGTTAACCTGGGAGTAAGTACAGCTCTGTTCTCAGGGACTCTGCAACCTGGGTGTCTTGGTTTTGAAACAGACTCTTCATGGTTGCCTGACTTTGTAGTTCTATTTGATTTTGATAATCAAGTAGATAACTAGAGCTTTGTCTTGACATCACTAGCTTCAGAGTATGTGCCCCTAGCACCGACCTAAACTATAAATAATCTTTTTCATCTGGTAATGTGCTCCATGGACCTTAATTCAGAACCTTTGACATGTAGCACTATTGTTTAACTATGGCTTGTTCTTCACCAGTTATTTGAAATCTACTTTGAATTAAGCAGGTGGGTGTAAAAATGCCAAAGCAGACAATGAAAAAAGGCTGTACATACACAGTTCTTTAGACATAAACTGTTGACCAAGTCAGGGAGTAGCACTGGATCTAGCTGCACCTAGACCCTTAGAAGGGGTTTAGAATGTAAAGAGGTCCTTTCTGAATCCCATAACTCAATGGGGGAGGGTGTCCTGACAATTTTATCTGACTTCATCCTCTATGCAGCAAATACCAAGTGAATCTTGCCATCAAATCTTGCTAAGCCACTATCACATCTACTGTCAAACTTTGTTATCTATGTGTTACATCAATATACATATGGCTACTCTCTTATGAGTGAAGTGAGTCACTCTGTGATATGACCCAACAAGATAAAACTAATAGATGCAATCATTTATTCTGAATGCTGCAAACAGAGTAAAACCAAGACAAAATGTTCTTCCTACCCTCTTCCCTATCATATACACAGCAAAGGCATAAAAAATCCTAAAGCCAAATGCAGCCCTTCAGTCAATTCCCATTCATTAGATTTACTGTCAAGAGTGGTTGTCAAAACTGGCTTTCTTGTACATTGTGCATGAACTTTTTTTCTTAAGTCCATTGAAGCATTCACATTTCATCTCCATGAACTTGCTATGCTTTCTAATTGCTGTAAGTTTCAACTTGTTCTTCTCTGTTGATGCTTCACCAAAAACACAGCCACTGTGCAAATTAATATTTATTGCACTATCACTGAATAATGCAGTGGATCATGTACTTAGCAGTAGCTCAAAACATAAACTGGGCTCCTTAGCCAGTAGTGTGCATTTTATTTTAAAGACACAAGTTGAAACAAACTTCAGGCAATCCAGGTCTCTGTTTAACTAAAATTCTTTATTTCAGCTCCCACTCACCTTTCTGCAGAAAAGAAATGTCTCTTGCTGTTAATTCAGCCCACTGTACCTTTGGATTCTTTGCATGATTTTTGCTGCTTGTATCTGCACTAGACTGAAAAATGTTGCTCTCTTTTTTATACAGAGTATTGGAATACTCTGCAGAAGCTTCTCTGTGAAGCTCATAAATAGAAATATTATTGGAGAATGAGTCCCTGAAACCTTGAAAATGACCTTCATAGCATTAAGGTCTACATTACCCAGAGTCATTAAGAAATAATATTTTAGGAAAAATCATTGTGTAATATGCATCAAAGGACTGCTGTGAATGTTTGTCTAATAAAGACAACAGCTTAAGCATTAGCCCCATACCACTGGTTTGGGAAGAATTCTGATCACTGTGATGTCAGCAGATGAAAACCAGGCTATATACTAACCTAAGCATTTATATAGCTGCTTTGAAAAATACACCCAAAACAAATAACTGAATTCATTAATTTCAAGAAATACTTTGTTTCTTACTACCATCATCAGGCTGGAAAACAGAAGTGGATAAAAAGCCATCCTTAACCTGTGACAGCTAATAAATACAAGGATGCAGTCTGCAAAACTGACTATGAAACCCCCCAGTTAGATGAAAAAGTAGCAAGCTCAAGGGATAAGAACGGATCTGGTTGTTAACAAGAAGTGTTATCACTTTATTATTCCTTCTGGAAAGAGCAGAAGTCATTTGTCTTTCCAAACACAATCTCTATAAATAATGAAAGATGGTCTGTAACGGGGACAATACACTGTCAGTTGTGTTTTTATGGCAGTAAGACACATATCAGGATTGGCCTTGTGGAAATACAGCTATGTAGAACAGCAATAAATATTGTTCCACATGCTTCCATGATCTATTATTCTTATTTTTAATTGCTACAAACAGCCACAACACAGGAGGAGAGCTTTGGTATTCACCAGGGATTTGGGAGTTCTCTGTGCTTTCCCAGCTTTTGGTTGCAGGATTTTTACAGCCTCAGACCTTCTGCAGAAGTACTCCAGTTCATGCTCAGGAAATGGTCCTTTCATTTCCCTGGGATGCTGATTTTTGTCTCCCTGTCCATACAAGTACTACCCTCTAGCATTTGCCAAGTACTGTTTTATTTTTTACAGTGGTGCCACATGAAGGCACTCATTTCCTGACAAATAGTTTTACAATGAGAGGATATGCTTTCTCTGCACAGGCACAAAACTGTCCAAAAAAGATTTCTCAGTAGACTCAGACACAGTGTAAACTTTCTGAGCCAGCTGGTCTCCTATCTTGACATAGTCAAATTCTCCATAATCCAAACAAAGCAGTCATCAATTCTATTGACTTCAGAAAGATCAGTCCCTAAAACAGCATTACTGAGTGGGATTTAGGCTTTGTCCATGTGGCTTTATGTAAAAAGTGAAAAGCATAAATATTACTTTTTCCCCCATCTGTCTTCAAATACACCTTCAGCAAGCTTGTAAGGCACACGTGGACCACAGGCATCTGAATCACACACAAAGAACTACCAAGTGAACAAGAGAAGCATTTATCAGATGTGTTTATCTGATAAATGGTAACAGTAATGAGTAGGCTGAGGACGTTTGAGAACACCACCTTCAGTGGGAATGCCACAATACCAGTCAGTAGCAGCCCTGCAGTCAGCAGGGACGTCTTTAACTAGGTCAGATTGATCAGAGCCCTGTCCAACCCGACCTGGAATGTTTCCGGGGACGAGGCATCTACTGCCTCTCTGGGCAACCTGTTCTGGTGTTTCACCACCCTCATTGTACAAAATGTCTTCCTTATACCTAGTCTAAAATTTATCCTCTTTTAGTTTAAAATCATCACCCCTTGTCCTGTCACAACAGGCCCTGTTGAAAAGGTTGTCCTCATCTTTCTGATAGGCCCCCTTTAAGTACTGAAAAGCCATGGTAAGATCTCTCTGGAGCCTTCTTTTCTCCAGGATAAACAACTCCAACAACCACAACCATCAACCTTCAAAGGAGAGGTAGTCCAGCCCTCTGATAATTTTTGATGGCCTCCTCTGCACCTGCTCCAATATGTTTCTAATTACAGACTGATATTAAACTGAAAATAAAGTATTACTATAATTAGTGGAAGATTCTACCTGTCACCACTGTGGGATAATTTAAAACAGACTCTTACATTTAGATATTTCAGACAATAATCACCAAAAGCACTAATTTTAAATATGTTAGCATGCATATTTAATACACATGGAAAACTTTGTTTCTCCTGTAACAACTGTAGCAATGAAATCAGTCACTGTATTTTTCATTCCAGATCTATTTCTTGTCTCCCAAATCAGACTCCTCTGCTGTCTCCTAAACCAGTCACTGATGGTGCATCCTAACTCAGAAGTCCACTTCTCTTCACCCAAAGAACTTCATTTCCATGCTACATGTTCATATTTTGCAGCAGGCATTGTGAGGAACTGATAATCATATCAGATCCCTGGCACAAGGTTGTGAGCACAACGAAGAGAAAGAGGAAGCAGGGGAGCAAAGCCTTTCTGATCCATCTGCTAAATGTGAACCTTACTGCAGTGCCAGGACATGATCCTGGCACTACATCCAGGTTTTGCTGTGCAAGTGACACGAATCAAAATTCCAGGGGTTCCCATTAATGTATGAACATCTCTCAGCTGCACTTAATCTTTTTCTCTTGTTTTTTATTAACAGACTTGCCTCACTAGAGGCTGGGATTAAAATGAAGAGTAGTTTGCATATAGCAGAGAAACACACTTTGCTTTGTATTTGAGCTGAGATATATTGTTTTCAAGTAATAGGAAAGAGTGCCTGTGAACAGAGAAAACATCTTTAATGATGCCTAACCTGTCTCTCCACCCATCCAGCTTTTCCTACCAGATACCCTATTCTAATTTCACATTTGTCAGTGTTTCATTCAGACCTTAAACATTCAATGCAATATATAATGGTTGCCTCTGGATTTTCCACCACTGCTGTACTAATGCCTGGGTTATAGTGGCATATCATTATACTGATGGACTGGCAGGTGAATCATGCTGCACTCAAAGGGCTACTGCAGTTTGGTAGCTGCAATTTTCAACTTTGAGAAGAAAGGGAACCACAGGATTTTGAAAGCTATTAACAACTGAAATTAAAAAAATGAGGTCACGAGAAGGCAGGCTTTCTTTAATGGTGAGTTCTGTCAAGTCAGTGGTACCGTAAGGAATAGTGTGATGCATGAACAGTGGCTAAAGTCTGCTGAAAATCCAAACTAAAAGTCAGTTCTTACTACTGCTAAAAGGAAGAAGGCAACACAGGGGAAGAAGCTAGGAAGGACTTTCTATGTTCAGTTATTAAGGACATCAATTAATTTGCCTCTAGAGATAAGTCTTCTTACCTGACCAACAGTATTTATCTTATTTGTTAAAGTTCTGGCCTGTTTTATATACCTTCCTAGGCTGATACTTATTTCTGTTCCTGTTTTATTTCTAACAATATTTTAAACTACATCACAAATGCATCACTAATTTTGAATCATGAAACAATTCCGTACGGTATAAATCCTTTATCCATACATGTTATGTGAGGAAAAAACCCAACAAACAACATGGCAGTTGAATTAATGTTAAGGTTGCAAAGTTAAGTGCCAAAATTAAGGCTGCCTGAGCAGTATTCTCCCCCCTCCCTTATATTTATGAATCATTAACCAGTTTGTGAATATTTGATCATTCAATAGATGCACAGCAGAAGGCACTTCTTTTTCCTGGGCATATCAGGCATATGAAAGGGGCCTGCAAGAAGACTAGAGAGGGACTGTAGTGATGAGGGACAATAGTTTGAAATTAGAGGAGATTTAGACTGGATGTTAGGAAAAAACACTGCACTATGAGGGTGGTGGAACACTGAAACAGGTTGGCCAGGGAGGTGGTTGAGGCCCCATCCCTGGGGATGTTCAAGGTGAGGCTCTTAGCTAAGCAACCTGATCTATTGGAAGATATCCCTGCTGACTTGAGGGAGGTTGGGTGGGCTTGATGACCTTTGGTGGTGCCTTCCAACCCAAACCATTCTATGATTGTATGTGATACAACACTCATTTTCTTAACAGAGATTCAGTATTTCTGTTTATCAACATTACTCAGTGAGAGGCTTTATACATCTTTGCACGTATCATTCACATCCTGATCCAAGGACAACGTAATTAATTTCTTCAAAGATTTTCCTCAGGTAATGTTTTTCCAACATTTTAATATTTTCTACATACTGTAAAAATAAAATCAATCTTCAGAACACTTCTGCAGAATAAGATAAGGTGTGCTTCTCTGCTTAATAGATACTCCTTGGCCTAGCTACAACTGTCCCTGAAACTTATTTGTCCTATACAGATATGGATTGGTTCCTGGGGAGGGAGGGGAAAAGTAAAAGTAACCACATGACTCAGAAATGAATGTCAAGGGAATTAATTAGATTTGCATAGGCTACAGCCTAACTTTTAAGAATGTGATTTAACGAGACTAACACTTGCCTTTGGAAGTAATTTCCTCTATTTTTTTTCCACTTTTAAATTACAAATCTCAGAAATGTAGCTTGTAGGGCTGTGTTTGCTCTTTGTATGAGTCATCCTCAGGGATGGGATCCTTAGATCTCTAGCAATAACCCTCTAATCATTTGAAAACCAAATGATTAAAAACTGGAGATGCATTCAACTGCTGACAGTGGTTTTCTTTTGAACTGTTTGTAAGCAATGTGGACCTGTCACTAAGGAGGGTAGAGACACTTGCTTTATCAGAATTGTAGCCACTCACACACAAAAAATTGAGACTGAGAATCGCAGTTTTCTCTGCAAAGTCTGTACAGAATCACAGCTAGACATTTCTGATTAGATTTGCTTGATGATTTTGCTCCCCTCCCCACCCCCCAGTAAGGGTTTTCTCTGTGTGTACAATACAAATGGTGGTTGCAGAACTTAGAGTCCTTCTGAAAGTGGGAGAAGCCTGTGAGGCTGGGATCCAGAGTGAGTGGCTCTATGGCAGTGGAGGAAGTATAGTGCCAAAGTGACACAAGACCCAAGTACTGACAGGATCTTGAGGAACTCAGAACCACAGAACCATATTATTACAGAGTTTGGAAGAGAACTTTGAGATCATCAAGTACAACTGCTCACCTAGAGCTCACAGTTCCACCACTAGTGCTAAGGCATTACTGCTAAACCATGCCCCTAAGCACCACTTCTGGTTACTGCCTCAAGAAAAGGATGAAGAATTTTACCTAGATTTAAAGAGAATAACCAACTACATCAGCATAAGAACCAAAGGGCATTACTGGAAGCAGTGGGAGAGATGATCTCTAGTTTCACTTGACATAGCCATCCTTATGTTCTAATGAAATTGCAGCTTACATATTTTAAGCATGGCAAAAGAGATCCAGGCACTCAGAATCTCAAAATGTGCCGTGAAGCATCAACCCCTGGCAACACATTGAAATACTGAGCTTTTGTAGCAGAGTCAAATAATCCTTTCACTCCAGCATTTCTCTGTCTGGCAGAACCCAACCCCTCTGACATCATCTTGCCATCATAAATTAATACTTTTCCATTTCTAAAAACCTTCAATGTTATCCTAAAGCTCTTAGTAGTAGCAGATGGCAAACAGTCTGAAGTCTTCCCAGCCACGGCAACACTGAAATCTCTCCCTCTATCTGAATTTAGCAGCATATTTCATCAGAGAAAGCCAAGGAACAGGCATCAATGGAAAAAGTCCATGTGCAATGCTTAGAGAAGTGTGTAAATCCCACTGGAGTTCTGCAAGGTGGATAGCACTCAAGCTTGAAGGTTGTAAGATGTCAGGAGTCCTCTCAGGGCTTGGATCCTAAAAAGACTTGTGTATGCATTTAACTTGGTGCACTCTGAGCAGTCCCAGATGCTTAAAAGAAAACGTGTGCTAACCCTCAGCAGAACACAGAGCTCAGACCTGTCAGTCTGCAAAGAGTACAGAAAGCCCACGGATGTTATATAGTTGATGCCCTGAAAGTATATTTAACTCCAGACAGAGTTCCTCAATGTGTTTTTTCCCTGCTTTTTCCATTGACTTGATCCATCTAGCTGTTAAAAATGTTGGGTTTTTTTCCCTCTCATTTGAATTTGTCTGGCTCGAGTTTCTAGATGTTGTTTCTATTTTTTGCTCCCCTAGACTAAAGAACACCTTCCTGATGAGAAAATGGGAGAACAATCTAGCAGAGCTGAACACCAAAAAGCACTTTATTATATTCACAGCGTATAAAGGACATTTTCTGGAGAGGTGAGAAGATATTTTACATCAGTGGGGCAATTCCTTGGTGGAGACACTGCTTACAAACAGCACCTTTTTCCAACAGCTCTGTCCTTCTTATGATGGGGACAGCCTGAGGGTGTTCAAGGACAGGCTGGATGAGGCCCTAAGCAGCCAAGTCTAGTTGAGAGGCATCCCTTCCCATAGTGGGGAGGTTGGAGTAGATGATCTCTAAGGTCCCTTCTAATCTAAGCCATTCTACGACCACCTGCATGTTTCAGGAAAAAAAAAAAAAAGAGAGAGAAGTTGTAAGGCTTCCACCAAGCTATTCAGCTTAGCAGTGGCAGCTGTCCAAGAGAAGACTAAGATGCACATGTTTGCAATGGATTGATGTACTGTCACTTAAGTGGAGCAATAATTCATGGAATATAACACTGACAATATGCAGCTCTGAATTACATCATCTTTAACTTACAACAAAAGTGACTGCAGTGAGTAGAGGCCAGTGCCACTCCTCATTCCAGCAGAAGTCACTATGGCCCTATCTGTCACCTCAAAGACCTGAACTCCTCTGCTTTGTCTGGAGGGAATTATAGCTACAGCTCAGCTGCCTGTACTAGCATCATAAATTCTGACAAGGTCATGGGCATCAGTAAATACCAATTCTCACAGGTCAGGTAGACACAGAGTGCCTGAACTCACTTACTCCAAAAGCCATTCTGCACATTAAAGATTCCAAGATAAAACATTCTCATGCAATACAATGAAACAGTAAAAGAAATCTAACAGGGTAGTTGCAATGACTAATGGCCACTTGATAATTTAATTTTAACCTCCTGCTTTTTACTAACCTGTGCAGAGAGCATTCTGCTATGTAAATCCCACCCTTTGCTCAGCAACACTGGCACTACTTCTGACTAGGAAATATGCTTTCAATAATAATACTGTTTTAAATCTAACCTTTGCCATGTTTCCTGCAGAGATTAATATGAGAATACCACAGAAAGATCATCTTTGCTGTCACGCTGGAAGCAGACATCTATCAGCTGGTGCTAGCAGATGGACAAATACATTGCAAGGTCTACATGGTTTCATGGCTGATAAAAGTTCATGGAGCCAGAGATTGCTAGCAAATGTTTTACTACCATTGGCTGGCAGTAAATTAGATGAAAACATTTTTTGTTATTTCCTGCAGAACTAGCTGAGAGCCATGACTGCAGTGACAGCAAAGCCATCTCCTACTCCAGATACTTTGTTGTCCCTTTCTGCAATGAAGGCAAATGGCATCATGGGGTGCATTAAGAAGAATGTGGCCAGAAAATCAAGCCTTGGTAAAGCCTCATCTGGAATACAGCATCAGATTTTGTGTTTCCCAGTTCAAGAAGGACAGGGAACTACTGGAGTCCAATGGAAAGCCACTAAGATGATGAAGGGACTGGAACATTACAAGCAAACGCTGGAAGACTTGAGGCTCTTTAGCCTGGAGACAAGGAGACTGAGGGAGCATCTCATTAGTGCTTATAAATATCTAAAGGGCAAGTGTCAGGAGGATGGCGTCAGACTCTTCTCAGTGGTGGTCAGTAGGAGGAAAAAGAGCAATGGACACAAACTGGAAGATGGAGATCGGGCATTGAGGCACAGCACCACGGCCAGGGCTCAGGGGCAGGGTGGAAGAGTAACAGCATTGTAAAGTCCAATGAAAAGGATGCAACAAAGCCCTGAGCCCAGTATAGCTTCTAGACCTGAGTTTCACTTGAATTCAATGCCCTGACTCCAAATCACGTCAGGTGGAAGCCAGTTCCATGTGGCAGCTGCCTCTGCCCTACCTGTGCTCCCAGCTGCCCCTGGCAACTGTACAAATACATACAGAGTACATGCATGAATGTTTGCCTTTTCTGTGAGCTGAATACCTACTGGAAGTGCAGAGATGAAAGTGGTTCAGTGGTCTGGTAGTGCTATTGCATGCTTCGCAAGACCAAGCACAAGTGAAAAACAATTCAGAATATGCAAGTCAGAAATAAATAATCTGAATGCTAATAGTTACCCAGCTGGAAGTCTCTTACGAGTTGAGATGTATTTCACAGGATTGTTTTGGTTGGATAAGCCCTTTAAGATCATCGAGTCCAATCATTCTCTAACTCTGCCAAGTCTGGTGCTAAACCGTGTCCCTCAGCACCACGTCTCTGCCTCTTTGAAACACCTCCCTGGAGAGCCTATTCAGTCTTTGAGAACCCTTTCCGGGAAGAAGTCTCTTCTAATGTCCAACTTAAACCTCCCCTGCAGCAACCTCCATCAGTTTCCACTTGTCCTGTCACTTGTTACTAGGGAAAAGAGACCAACTTCCACCTGGCTATAACCTCCTGTGAGGGAGTTGTAGACAACAATAGCCTCCTCTCTTTTCCAGACTAAAGGGCCTAGTTGTCTCAGCTGCTCCTCACCAGACCTGCTCTCCAGACCATCTTTGTTGCCCTTCTCTGGATCCGCTGCAGCCCCTCAGTCTCCTTCTTGGAGTGAGGGGGGCAGGCGGAGGCACTGCGATGGGCACAGCAGTAAGGAGCCCGGCAAGGCGCAGAAGCAGCGGGGCCGGAGCACGTCCATGGGCACTACAGTGAGGAGCCCAGGGACTCACAGGAGCAACCGGGGACACAGCACTGCCAAGGCCACGGCCACCGCCCGAACCGGCTGCTGCCGCCGCCGCCGCCGCCGCCACCACCCCACCCGTCCCCCCCCCTCCCCCCTCCCGCTTACTTTACGGCAATGTCGTGCAGTACCGGCTCTGGAAAAAACATTTCTAGGGCAAGATGCACAGTCCTCTGAAACAAATTGAAATATTCACAGTAACTTCAGTGCGCTTTAGTTGCAAAATAAAATGTAAAGGTCATTTGAATACATATTTTCTGCCTATAATTTTGATGGAAATGTAAGAGAGAAAAAGCAGAGAGGGATAAAGATACTTAGGTAGCTGTAATAGCTACCTTAGATAGCAGGCATCCTGATGATCTAACTGTGCAGCAGGTTACTGAGCCAGGTACATCATACACTGCTAGTCCAAAAGATTACTCAGTCTCTGGGTAAACTTCATTAACCTTTAAGTACTACTTAAATAAATCCTTCCTTGCAAGTGCCTACCTCACTGAAACAGCTTTAAGCTGTTTACAGTCCTAAGAGAGAGAGAGAGAGGTAGCTGAAAGCCTGGTATGCCTGTCTCCACTGATAAAATGTATGCTGTAGAGTTAATCGACTTGCAGATTTTGACAACAAAATAAACATGAAAGTGGAGGTCATTACAAGGTTTTGTTGTAATTTACTGCTCCGGTGTTGTTGCAAACAGAACACTGGCTGCCATAGCTGTCAATTAATATACCTCTGTTTTACAGAGAAAGTGCTCATTTTATTACTTACAGTTGATTGTAGAATATGGATAACCCAAGAAACTCAGTTTGGAAAAATTCTAATTGAAAATTAGATTTAAAAAATCCTGTTGGGGATAGGAAGCTTGAGTTGGCTTCCAGGGAGGAAGACCTGGCTTAGAGCAAATGCTCCTTTGAGCGGAAGAAATAAAGATTCTGAGAGAAGCGTGAAGTGCTGTTTAACATTCTTCTCAGGGACATGGACAGTGGGATTGAGGCACTCCCAGCAAGTTTTCTGACAACACAAAGCTGTGTGGTGTGGTTGACACGCTGGAGGGAAGCAATGCCATCCAGAGGGACCTTGACAGGCTTGAGAGGTGAGCCAATGCTAACCTCACGAAGTTAAACAAGGTTAAGTACAAGACCAGGGTCGGGGCAATTCGACTCGCAAGTGCAGGCTAGGCAGAGAAAGGATAGAGACCGGTCCTGAGGAGAAGGATTTGGGAGTGCTGGTTCAGGAGAAGCTCCATGTGAGCTGGCAATGAGTGCTTGCAGCCCAGAAAGCCAACAGAATACTGGGCTGCATCCATAGGAGTGTGGGCAGCAGGTTGAGGGAGGGGATTCCCCCCAAAGCTCCACTCTTGTGAGACCCCACCTGGAGTACTGTGTCCATCTCTGGAACCCCCAACACAAGAAGGAAATAGAACTGTTAGAGTGGGTCACAAGGAGAGTTGCAAAGATGATTGGAGGGAGATGATCAACACCTCTCTTCTGAAGGTGGGCTGTCAGAGTTTGGGTTGTGCAGACTGGAGAAGAGAAAGCTCTGGGGAGACCTTGTTGCAGCCTTTCATTATTTGCAGAAGGCCTACAGAAGAAGTGGAGAGGGACTTTTTACAAAGACACATAGAGGACAAGGGGTGACAGCTTCAAACTGGAAGAAGCTAAGTTTAAATTAGACATTAGGAAGCAATTCTTCCCCTTGAGTGTGGTGACCAGAAAACTTGTGGAGGCTCCAACCCTGGAGCAAGGTTAGATGGAGGCTTGAGCAACCTGATCTAGCGGAAGGTGCCTGTGTCAGAGGTCTTGGAATTAGATGGTTTTGAAGGTGCCTTCCAACACAAACAATTCTGTGGTTCTAATAAGCAAAGACAACCAACATGCAAATTGTTTGTAGGAGATTATCTGGGAAAAAGTTGCTTTAAAAGCTGCACTGAGACAAAGAAATTCACTGATGGCTAACACATGAAGGGAAGCATCTAGCACCAAATTTCCTTTTCCATTTGGTCTCTTTTGAGGAGAGAGTCTAAATGGAACTTGCAATTCTGGCCTAGCTCTTTCCTGTCCCCAGTTACAGCCATCTCTAAGCATCTGGGAAATTCAATGGGGGCTAACACATAAAGTGAGGCATCTAGCACCAAATTTCTTTTTCCATTTGGTCTCTTTTGAGGAGAGAGTCTAAATGGAGCTTGCAATTCTGGCCTAGCTCTTTCCTGTCCCCAGTTACAGCCATCTCTAAGCATCTGGGAAAAAGTTTCTTTAAAAACAGGATAGAGACAAAGAAATTCACTGGTGGATAACACATGAAGGGAAGCATCTAGCACCAAATTTCCTTTTCCATTTGGTCTCTTTTGAGGAGAGAGTCTAAATGGAACTTGCAATTCTGGTCTAGCTCTTTCCTGTCACCAGTTACAGCCAACTGTAAGCATCTGGGAAAAAGTTTCTTTAAAAACAGGATAGAGACAAAGAAATTCACTGGTGGATAACACATGAAGGGAAGCACCTAGCACCAAATTTCTTTTTCCATTTGGTCTCTTTTGAGGAGAGAGTCTAAATGGAGCTTGCAATTCTGGCCTAGCTCTTTCCTGTCACCAGTTACAGCCTTCTCTAGGCATCTGGGAAAAAGTTGCTTTACGAGCCACACTGAGACAAGAAATTCATAGGGGCCTAACACATGAAGGGAAGGACCTAGCACCAAATTTCTTTTTCCATTT
>VXBD01012328.1:84553-118692 GCA_013399975.1 Indicator maculatus
GAAAAATTTCTTTACAAGCCGCAGAGAGTCAAAAAAATTCACTGGTGGCTAGCACATGAAGGGAAGCACCTGGCACCAAATTTCTTTATCCATTTGGTCTCTTTTGAGGAGAGAGTCTAAATGAAGCTTTCAATATTGGGCTAACTCTTTCCTTTCACCAGTTACAGCCATCTCTGCGCACCTGGGAAAATATTACTTCTCAAGACGCACTGAGACAAGAAATTCACTGGTGACTAACACATGAAGGGAAGCACCTAGCACCAAATTTCTTTTTCCATTTGGTCTCTTTTGAGGAGAGAGTCTAAATGGAGCTTGCAATTCTGGCCTTGCTCTTTCCTGTCCCCGGTTACAGCCATCTCTAAGCATGTGAGAAAAATTTGCTTTAAAAGCCGCACCTTTGCAAGCATTGATTCTGCCCTTTCTTCTATTTTTCCTACTCTAGCTGTGTACAACTGCATTTAAAAGGTGTAACTAGTGTAGAGGATTAATCTCCAGCCTCTCTAGCCCTGCAGACAGGATGAATACTACCGGTAGGACTTTTTTTCAAGAGCCCACAGAGGGTGCTGCACTTCTGCGTCTGTCATGAGTATTTGTTGTACATCATAGTAGCCCAGAAAGACCTTCTTGGTGTTAGTCAGACTACAAACACACTTTTCTCTTATCTGTTTCTTAAGAGTTTTCAGCTTACTTAAGAGGTGATGTGAAAGTATAAGGAAAGGAGGGGCAGAATCAAAAAGAAATGATGGGGAAACTACAACAGAACTGTGGCTTACCTTGTGTGTGCAAGACTAAATAGGTCTGATGTACTTCTAATGTTGGACTCCAAGCTTACTGCCTCTGTGCTTTAGCTCTTCACATCCTTCCTTACATGCTGCTCTTAAGCTTGCCCTTACCTTTAACTATCATTCCTTTCACTTTAAATTGCTTGTTTTTAGCATTTCCTATGAGGCAAATCTCCTGGTGGCTCTCCAGGGCACAAGATGCAACAAAGAAGGCAAATGTTCTGCAGTAGAGAGCATAGTGGCTTTATACGGCTGCTGATAGTCAAGTACTCCCCCATGGAGGCTCAAAAGTGATGCAAGAGGCTTGATCACTACCTGGGTTGCTCACTAGTCCACAAGAGCTCAGGTCAGCAGTGCTCCAATGATGAAGCAGAGAAAAGAGGGGGAAAGCTCTGTTGTTCCTGAGGTTCATTTGTGAGATTTCAACCAATTGTTGTTGTGCTGTGTTGAAGAGTTGAGCTTGTAGCCATGTGTCTTGATCAGTAAAGAGTTATGGTGGCTGGGCTATATGGACAGAAACTATTATTTTAGTCACATTTTCTAGTTGTACCCTTGAGCTGTTGCCTATAGTCTGCAAAGTTTTTCCAGTTTGCTGGGCTGGGATCATTGCAGTATGGTGTTTTTGTGTGCAATCAACACACGAGTGCATAAAAGTGTAGGTTTTGCCTTCTGTTTGTGTATTGCATTGTTTAATTAAAAACATAATGGTGATCAACAATTATGGGTCTCATGGAATAGATTTTCAAAACAATCTCCACTGAAAACAACTCCTGAGGGATCACAGATGCTATAGAGCAACCAGTTAGAGAGATCTTTGCTATTATTTGTTCTTATAAGAAAAAAACAGGGAAGAAAAACTTATGAACTGAAAGAGCAAGAGATTTGCAGGAAAATATATTTTGGAAAACATAAGCAGGTCTTTTGGTAGTGCAGTTTTGTCAAATCTGGAAATTGCAGATGCTGGGTAATTGTGCAGCCTTTGTTCAGAGAGAACCAAGATTTCTGTAACAAATCTTTGTTTTGCCACAGTAGCATGGAAGGGAACCCTTGATCACTTTGATGTATTTCTACAGAAAAGCACATTAGACCTAATGACTGCACACTGGGTGATGGAAGGTCCTTCACTTATCTGGGAAAAAAATGCTTCTTTATGATTTCAATTATTCATTAAAAAAAAAACAAAACACCAAACCAGTAAAGTTGTCATGGTATAATCTCCCAAAGATACTCCCGGGGGAGCTGTTGAAAGGTAATTTCAGCACACCTAGGGCTTCCCACTGTAATATCACCTGTTGTGCCTTACAGCTTAATCACACTGTAGCATTTAGAAATCATTCATTGTGGCTGGCAAAAATGTCTTGCAATAACACCATTACTGCAACTTCCATTTTCACAGCAATTTTTACTTCTTAGGCAAACACGCTGAAGTACTTCACAAAACATTTTGAGTACATAGCAGGAGTTGAATCACTGAGCATTGCAAGTCCCTTATGAACTGGCAGTGTCCTTTATATAACAAAAATGTATAATGTTTGCATAAGAAGTTATAAAACATGCATATGTTTGTAACTTACATAAACCTCCCTTTTCCAAGTGATCATACTGAGTCAGATACCTAAGTTTAAAATACAAGACAAGACCTCATATCCACTCAGAGACTAGCAGTCTGATACCAAACAATCAGTGTTTCAAAGAAACTGTAGGATGAATTGTGATTTAAAAGGGCTTCTATTGGTCTGTTAAACTTCATCAGGGTTTACTAAACTCAGGAGTGTACAAAACAGGCAATTCAGTGTGTAACATTCTCAGTACTCAAGAAACAATCTGTCATCCACATTGGGGAAAAAAATCAGCTATTGATATGTCATGATGGAATATGAGAATATGCCCCTTCAGGTGAAAAACATGTTTAATTTGCTAAGTTTTTGGGTGCCATTTATAAAGCTTTTAATGTTCTGGGTGCTACGACTGATGAAGGATTTTACTGCTATCCATGCTCCTCTACAACAGTTGCAGGAGGCTTACTCTCTGTCAGATGATTCCCACTACTCATTTGTTCACATGGCCAAGAGAGACCCCAGGGCATGCTGACATAAAGCCAGAGATTAGGTGATACTTCAGCAGTGTAGATGCAGCTGCTTTGCCCATGTGAAAGAAAAACATCTTTACAGGGAGGGGGAAAGCTGGCAATATTTTAGGAAGCTGGCATTCACAAGAGGCTATGTAGTGGCCTGGGGTTTGGGATGAACACATACCCAAAAGTCATCTCATTTCACACCATTTTTCCTAGAAGCTCAGAAATAACAGATGTTTGTTAATAAGTAGTTAACTACTTTAATGGTTTTAAAATATTTTTGCAATTAACAAAAGCAGGTTCAAAGCAGCAATGACAAAGAGGAAAGAGTGGAATAACTCATTAATCACAATTTCATTAATTACTTTAAAAGAAGAAAAGGGAACATAATATAAACCTAGACTTTCCTATGAATTAAGATATAGAGGTGATTTCACAATACAGTAACTCTGACTAATTCCTACCAATCTGTTTTGGCCTAACTTTGTGTGAATACTTTTGCAGCAACTCAAACCAGCTGACTTCTCATAGAGTGCAGGCTCCAGAGGACAGTCAGAATTTGCAGCATTGTTGCAGTGTATTCTCTGAAAGAGTTCTGGGCACTGCCCAGCAGAAACAAAGGGACAAAGCTGGGTCCAAAAAAGGTGCATTTGACTGAAGGACCATTTAAATAACTGTGAATATGCCCATCAGATATTTAAATACTGAAGGTGACTCAGGTTGGTGGTTGGTTGTTTTTGTTGTTGTTAGTTGTGGTGGTTTGAAGGTTTTTGTCTTTTTTTTGGGGGGGGGGGGGTTTCTATGTTTGTTTAAATGGCTACTAGCATTATGTTGGATTAAAAAAGAAGGAAAAATCAACTTTCTGTATTCTTTCACAGTTGTGCCTCTAGCTCACAAGATACCAAGCAAAGCTTTCTTCCGCCTTTTTCTCCAAAGAAATCCAAACTGAGGATGGGTGTAAAGGAAAATAGCCAGACTGTTTCTCTCCATATCTCAGACCTATCAGAAACAGGCAGTAAGTAGCAGGGTTACAGATATTCTGCACATGGTTACAGATATTCTGCACAGGGTTACAGATATTGTGCACAGAGCACTTGGAAAAGCTGTTCTACTTTCCATGAGCTACCTTAGATTCATTGCATCAGAGAGAGAAACTATGACCTCCTAATCTATACAGAGCCCTGATTATTTGCCTAAGCATGAAACATATAACACATGGGGCCTGAGCCATTTGAAGGGGTCACAGTGAAAATTCACACAGTAGCAATGAAGCCTGAATGAGTCTGTACACCACCACCATTTCCTCATGTAAACTCATGGGATTACTCATGCCATTAAGCATCTGTCAGAACTGAGCTGTAAATATGTCACACATCTAACCTGATTGTGGGTGTGAGTACACAGCCATGCAAAAACACATTAATATGCCATCCTCAGTGTAGCTGTCAGCGACTGATGGAATCACCTGCTTATCAAATGTGAATTCTTAATTAAAATATGAGATTCTTCTTGATGCCTTTTTTAAATTTTTTTTTCTGAATGGTTGGAAAATCATTAGAACTATAATTAAGAAATTTCACCTGACATAGTTATCTGAATATTATCTCCTCAGTAGTGCAGTGAGGGATTTTACATACTCAGGAAAATCTGCTCAGTTTCCTTCAAATCCCTTAAGTTTTGTGTCTATCAGTTTAATGTGGCCTCTCCAGGCTTTTGACTAGGGATTGTATAGACTTTGTTCTGCTTTATTATTCAGGTGTACATTAGTATAAGATCTCAGTGGATTTTCTTTATTTGCAAGTTATTAGCCTTATTTCTTTATTTGATTGCTTGCCATTTCATATGTAAGAGAGGGATGATTTATCTGCAATAGCAAGGGACAGGATTTTATGAATCAGGTGGCTCTGCCCAGATCTTCATTCCCAATTCATACTTTGCTTGGTGATGCCCCTGCACATAAGCTTTCATGAACCTGATCCTTTGGATGTGTGTGTGTTTTCTCCATTAGCTGCACAGTAACAGCCTCATACCATTCTGCCTTTTAGCTGTGCTTTTTCTTAGGATGTTGCTCAGGACAAATGTTAAGCATTACTCTGGCAGATAAAATTATACCAGCTGGCTATGCACTAGTGAGATAAACCACAGACCTGCACCACAGTGTCCTTTTAACATTAAAAGGTACAAATAAAAAATGCTCTGCTTCCTGTTAGAAAAAGAAAAATTAATACCTGGGCACTTGGGAATCCTTCTATTTAAATACAGATTACAGCTTTACTCACAGCCATTTGGAGCTGTTAATCCTTTTAGGAGCTTTCTCTTCCCAGGATGGAGGGAGATGGACAGGGCTGCCTTTCACATACTTTTTTTTGCTTGGTGCAAACATTTGGCTTTTAGAAACTGGTGGAACAGCCTGAGCTTTACTGAAAGGAAAAGAAGACCTTAAATTTGTTACCTGTAGCACTGGAAAAGATTCATGGTTTCCAGAGTGTGCCTCTGCACTGACCAAAATTTTGAATACATATAAATGCAGTGTGGGAAACACTCCAGCTCTTCTAATAACTTATGGTTACCATAAGGTCCTGCATCTGGGTGCAAGCAATCCCAAGCACAACTACAGGCTGGGCAGTGACTGGCTGGAGAGCAGCCCTGAGGAGAGGGATTTGGGGGTGCTGGTGGAGGAGAAGCTCAACGTGAGCTGTCAGTGTGCACTTGCAGCCCAGAGAGCCAAGCAGAGCCTGGGCTGCATCAGGAGAAGTGTGGCCAGCAGGTCAAGGGAGGTGATTCTCCCCCTCTGCTCAGCTCTGCTGAGACCCCACCTGGAGTACTGCATCCAGTTCTGGAGCCCCTATTACAAGAGGGATATGGACATGCTGGAAAGTGTCCAGAGAAGGGCCACCAGGATGATCAGAGGGCTGGAGCTGCTCTCTTATGAGGACAGACTGAAAGAGTTGGGGCTGTTCAGTCTGGAGAAGAGAAGGCTCTGAGGTGACCTTCTTGTGGCCTTCCAGTATCTGAAGGGGGCTACAGGAAAGCTGGGGAGGGACTTAGGATCTCAGGTAGTGACAGGACTGGGGGGAATGGAACAAAGCTCGAAGTGGGGAGATTCAGACTGGACATGAGGAAGAAGTTCTTGCCCATGAGAGTGGTGAGAGCCTGGAATGGGTTGTCCAGGGAGGTGGTTGAGGCCCCATCCCTGGAGGTGTTTAAGGCCAGGCTGGATGAGGCTCTGGCCAGCCTGATGTAGTGTGAGGTGTCCCTGCCCATGGCAGGGGGGTTGGAACTGGATGATCCTTGTGGTCTCTTCCAATCCTGACTGATTCTATGATTCTATAAGAGAAATAGCAGTCTGTAGTTAGAGACTTCTAAGCAAATCCTCTATTTATTGGTCCCAGGATTATTGGTACCTGCAGAGTACTTGAGGCCAAGCCATCCTAACAAATTCATTTGGGCTAAGTAGAGCTGTGCCTGTTTCCAATTGTGCTCAAAGGAGCAATGGAGACAGCATTTAAGTTTCCTGTCTGGTGATGATATCTCTTTAGAGCCAGCTTGAATGGGAGCAGGTCTTTCTGACAGTCCCCAATGAGTCTCAAGCTCAAGTAGTAGGATCTGAAGCAAAACACTTCAACCTGCCATGCCCTTGTGTTAATTGAACTAAATTATGGTGCATCTGACAGTCAAGTTAGTTTAGGGTTTGCCTTAACCCAATAGATTAATTTAAGGCCCAGTCATTTAACACTAAAATAACCACTACTGAACTGTCTTTTTGACAAGTGATCCAGCTCAACTAAAAAGTGTATGGCAGGTGAAGCCATCCTGACAGATGTCTGGCAAAGGTCAAGACTTGCCAGAGACGTGATGAAGGTCAGGGGGATGCCTCACGGCCATTAAATTTTGCCTCAAGGTTTAGGCCCTTAGCCTGCCTTTTGCCTGGCTTTCCCCCTGGCTGATGAGAACGACAGCTCAGGCTCAGCTGAGGTATAAATGGTGCCCAGCTGGAGAGCCCCTTTTTAGTCAGAGGAGTTGAACCCTCTTCTTAGACTAGGATGCTGGCTAAGGATACTTCCATGGAGTTATTGCGCCCTCACTCTCTTTGGTGAGTGCATGTTGCTTCTGGATATACCCTTGAATGAGTCCTTGCCTCTTTTTGGATCAGGGAGCTCTTTTTGGGTACCCTTGTGTGGGATCAGAGACCTTTACTACAGTTTACTGTATACCTGTAGCTCAGGGATTTGACCTGAGTGCCCATAAAAGCAAATAGCATCTTCCTACAGAATCCAACAAACTATACTTGGCTTTTCAAAGGATAAGCAGCTGTGACTTAAAAGGTGGATGGTGAATGTGCTACTGAAATCATCCTCTGGTCTGTGGTAGTGTGGTATTTACTCTTTGACACTGTTTTAGGCTTTTGGATAGTTACATCAGTGGTAGGTTTATAACACCCAAAATCTGTTCTTACTGAAACTTCTCTCCTACTTTTTTCCTTCCACTGCAAAAGAAGCAAAAGGTACTGATGAATAGCAGCAATAATATGATATTCTTCTGAACTAATGGTCTCAAGAGCTATTGTTACTAGCTCTAGTTCACAGCCATTGAAATGTAACCCTTAGGAACATAAAGAACATAAATATGGTCTTCCTGAATGAAAGACTTAACAAGAGGGGAACACTTGATAACAAGCACTAAATTCTTTCCTTTAATGAGACAAGTTTTTCATTTCCTGCTTCTTGTGGCGTCTTACAGTAGAACTTGGTGCTTATACTGTGCTTTTGATCTTCAAAGCACTGTATAAACATTAATTAATTAATCCTCTAAACACCCTGTGAATTAGGTAAGAGAGCAATCCTTCCACAGATTTCTGTTTGCACTGTAGGGAAATTATTATTACAGACTTTAAAAGGAGCCCTTTGCTCATTTGTATGTTAACCTTTGAGTTACATGTGTCCAAACAGCAATGTTTCCTTTAAGGGCACACAGCAAAGCAGTAACATTTATCAATCTTTATCTGATTTTTCTTCTGATTTCAACTATATATTTCTCTCCTCTGATTCCTTCTTAGGGTTTTATACCTCATTTATCCCTGAGGTAAAAGTTAGCACACAAAGGTAATATGATTTGTTTTGGAGAGTATCTTGTAGCTCCCATTTGTATGATTTAATTCCTTCTCTCCCCTCCTTAGCTGTCCTGTGATATCTGTGTTCATGCTATTCTTGCTGTTCTTTTCTTTTCCCTCAAAATACAGGTCCTGCTATAAAATTAGATCCTAGCTATTACAATACTTGGAATTACAGTACTGAGCTTTTGAGATGGACACTGAGTTCACTTGTCCTGGCATTATGAAGTCATGGGCCCTACCTGCCTATCTGTGACTTTTATCTGTGTGCAACCTTAGTAGACAAAACTGAGCAGACTTTTCTTTCATCCGTTGCTTGCTGATGAAAGTGTAGCTGTCCCTTCCTCCACAGGATGTGCCCAGGGGACATAAGATCCTTACAAAGCTGTGGGCAAGCTGTTGGACAGCTGTTACTGCCTGCAGCCACAGTACTTGATAGAAATTCATGTTTCACCATTTACCCAAAGCCTTTGCTTCTTCCAGGACTCCACGTCATGCCAACTCTTGGTGCTGCGTTTGACTTCTTACATTTCTGCATACACTGAATTCTTTCCTGAATTCCTGATGTCAAAGACCTCCTTGTTCCCCATGTTGTTTGATGAGTGTTAGAAGGTGGCAGCTTGTATTTCACTGTATCTGCCATGCATCTTGTCCTTGAAAAATGATATATATAATTGGGGTCTTACCCTCTAACCTTTTGTGTCGGTGTGGGCTGAAATTCCCCCCCCCACCGACAATAACCAGGCTAGCCCAGTCTGGAAGCAAATGAAAGCTGTATTTACAAGCAGAATCTACAATCTAGGATGAAATGCAATGAATATGTACAAATATACAGAATTCACAACATTCACAAATATATACAGTCAACAGAAAAATCACAACCAATCTCCCTTTGCTTCCCCCCAAAGGGGACCCTTCCCGAAGGAGCCTCCCTCCCAGGAGCTTCCCCCTCAGACCCCCCTGGACAGAAAGCAGAGTTAGTTAAGCAGAAAGGTTGTTAACTTAGCTGCCAAGGTCAGTGTGTTATCTTCGGCGAGAAGAGAAGAAGAAGAAGGAGGAAAACGCAGTCACTGCAGAACGCAGAATGCAGAGTGCCCCACTTTGTTTTGGGTAATAGTTCTTAAACATTTCTATCTATCCAATGGAAGTGTTTAGAACAATCAGTATTTTGCTTTCTTACACCCAATAGTGACTTATTTACATTCTTTCACTTTCTTTCACTTTCTCTCTTTTGAACCTTGCAAGGAAAAATTAAAAAGACAGTTTCAAACCATCACACCTTTTTAACTCTTTAATCTATCAATCTGTCAGATCAGGGTTCCTTAGACTAATGAAATAAGGAAATTTACTTTCCATGAAATAACTAAACACCACTAGAACATTTAAATGAATGCTCAATAAATCTGTAGATTGTTAGTTATATTTGGTAATACTGCACCTAACAAAATCATCTTTGACAAGTATCTTTCACAGGAAGCTATTTAGGAGAAAAACATTAGAAATTCAAAATTACTAAAAATCCTGTAGCAGCACAGTGTCATATATACCAATACCCGGCTTGGGAGAAGTGCTGTTCCACTTGTTTTCATGTGGGCTGTCAACTCAACTTCTATGGAAACTTAGCCTGTAGCTCTGTGAAAACTCTTAGGAGCTAACAGGGTTGTCATAATTCCTTGCCTGTGTGTGAGCAGCACACAGAAACTGAGAAATAATGTGGCTTCTTCTATTCTATTCCGTATTTCCTGTTTCCTAGGCATTGCCTCAGCCAGTGATCTGTCAGAGGAAGTACCACACTGGATATTGTTTTGTTCATCTTGAGCACTGGTCCTTCTGCCATGGGCTCTGGGCTTTTTGGGTTGTTTTGTTTTTGTTTTTGTTTTGCTTTTTAAATATACTTTTAGAGATTCATTTACGGTTGAAAGGTCAGAGTCTGCCCAGAAATGTGTAACTTGCATTGTACAGGGAAAAAAAAAAAAAAAAAAGGACAGAGGATGAAAGCTTTGTGTGTGTGTGTGTGTGTATATAAATATATACACACATACACACATATGTTATTCTGAGTTATTTAATTGTAAATCCAATTGAGAACTGGGTTTTGGGGACTTGTGAGGCGAACTTTTCAGTCTCAGATCTTTACGCCCTTTGTATTTTCAACTTCCCTGAGTCTTTGATAAAAACTAGATGCATGTGAAATATTTTTTATAGAATGGGGAGCAGCAGTGCCTAAGTTTCTGTACAAGCTATTAGGCAAATCAGATGCTGTGGAACCAACCAACCGTGAAAAATACCGGATATCTTCCATTTGCTGCTCTTCATTACATGCAGAAGAAAATGTCATTCGAGTTTTCTTTTAGCTTTTTTTGACATTTCCAAAGAGATTCAGGTACTCATAGCTTTTAACAACTCCAATATTTTAGTACATTTTTCTTCTACTTTATATCCATATGGGTGATCTTTCTGATCTGTTGTTTGTCTCAGGCCTTTTTAATTTATTGTTTCAGTTTCAATTGCCTTTGAATTATGAAAGAAAAGCTGTTTAAAAGAGCAATTTCCTTTCAGCATCACAGCAGTCAAGAGACCAAATAGATTCAACAGATTCCCAAAGGACAGCAGCTTAAAGCCACCTTAGTTTCTTGGAGAGTGATTAGTAAGTTGTCAGAAAATTGCAGGGCTTGAAGGCCATGGCAGTTGGTTGAAATACGGGAGAAAGGGGAGCAAACCTAAATACAGATGGAAATAAGGTCTGCTATGTCTCTTCCATAATTCCAAATTTTAAGTTTAAGGAGATGGCAGCTTCTCCTAATAATCTGCTCCTTTTCAGTCAGTTTTTTCACAAATAAAATATTTTCAGGCAAGCTCATCTGAAAGAAAAAAATCACAAATGTATCCATACATTGTATATAATTCATTAAAAAAAACCAACAAAAAACAAATCACAAGGATTTACAAGAAATGCATTGTGCTGAAGAATTAATCACTCCAAACTAAAAAAAAACCAAACCCCAAACCAACAACATAATAATGGATCTAATAAAGAAATGTCAGTTGGCTCAAAGATACGTGATTTGTCATTAATGTAGTAGAATTTGACAAATGTAAGAAAAGGAAGCCATTAAACTTCAGATGAAAAAAAAGTAATTCAGAGGGGTGTTAGTCATATCTGGAGAACAAGGTTAATTCTTTCAGAAAGGGAATAACTGGGCTGCAGTACAAGATTCCTGTGAAAATACCCACTTGGAAACGTGCACTTGTCTCTTGTTTTTGTGGAAGTGTTGTGAAGGTTTGCATGTCACTAAAACAGTGGTGCTGCAAGAGCAGCACAGCATTTCTATTTCAAGTCAGTCTGTTGGAGTGCTGCTGTAACAAAACAGCATCCATTTCTCCTTCAGTACAAACAGCAATCTTCAACATTTCAGTCACATCAAATTTTTTTGAGGGAGAAAAGTTCAGGTCTGTTGTATGCAAAACATGACTTCTCCAGATTTTATTTTTGTTTCTTTTTTTTTTTTTAATTATCCAGCAGACACACAAAAAACGACAAGAGGAAAAAACTTCTTTAGAAAGTAACCTTCTCTCAGAATTTAAGAAATCATAGCAACAAGATAAAAGCAACAGTTCCAGATGATGATTGGAAAAATTTTAAAGACAAATAACTCTATGGGATGAAGAGCTCTGGGATTTAGAAGCAGCTGATCTGAAGGACGATTTTTTAATATTTTTTTCTGGTAAGCTGTCCAGACACTTTTCTCCCGTGAATTTTCAATAATTTCACTGACTCTCCTTCTTGCTCACTGCTTATTTCATACTAAAAGTCTCTCCCCATTTCATCTAGATCAGTAATTCCCAAACTGCTCATCAAACACTGATAACTGCAAGGCTGCAGCAAACCAGTGTGGGTTGTCTGGACTTTTTTCACATCTGGTGTTTTGGCCACAACTGCAAATGTTCTTGGATTTAAACTGGAGCAGACTTACATGAAAGAATTTCTTTTGCCAAAAGATAGAACATTAAGAAAGAAGAGAGTGACATCATTTACACTGCTGGCTACTATACTATTTACAGATGTGAAGCTGGTAAAAGCTTCCCATAGGCTGCATCTGGACCGAGCTGGTCCACCCTAGAGTATGTCTTGGCTCCTGCTCCCTTGAACATCACATTCTGAGGTCATGGCAACCAGGGATCCTCTTTGTCCCAGCTCTTCCTGCAGGGATGGAGACCTATTGCAAGTGATCATGCTAGGTGGGCCATGAGAGGAAACTCTGATCCATAATTGATTTTCTTGGCTTCTAAAGACTGTGCTGTAGGGGCAAGTGATGAATCTCAGATTAATCTGAAAACTCCCTCAGTGCTGTGATTTAGAATGGAATGCGCCATGGATTGGATCTGGAGGCTGGAGCAGGAGTTTTAAATCAGGGAAGGACAGAGTCAGAAGGAAGAAGCTAAGCAAGAAAAAATATAGTTTACAAAACAATTCATGTTTTACTTTTGCTTTTCCCAGCAGCATCTCTTCCAAACTACATTAGCAGAGTTTGGCCAGATGTGCTGTGCACAGTTTCTTCACTAGAACAGGATTGTCTTTCTTATCTCGCATATTGTTTTGCTATGTAGCATATGGCTTCAGGCTGTGGCAAATTTCATGCTAACCATAATGAAACAATCAGCCTCAGAGAAAGTAGAAAGAAAGATGTCTGGAACTTTCCCTTCCCCAGATTTGTATTCAGAAGTAAAAAAACAAACAAAGAAACAAACATCGTTCTCCTTTGTGTTCACAGGGTTTAAATTTCTGGATGTGTGAAGTATACAGAGTGACTGTTTTTTGAGAGGGAAATCTTGGGGGCAATATTTGTTTGTTGGTTCTTCCTGTGCCACCGGGTGACGAGAATTCATAAATCACAGAGCAGATCATAGAGCTGGAAGCTGTGGCTGCATTGTGGGTCTCTGCAGGGGTTTCTTAAGTAAGCCCTCTGCCTGGGTTTCTTAAGTAAGCCCTCTGCCTATTTCCCCAAACTTAAATTTCTGTCATCTTGCTCTGCTCAGTCACACTATTTTCTCTCTTCAGAGTTCTTCATCCTACTCTCATTTTCTTTCCCTGCGTTGTCTCAACCTGAATTTTTCAGATATGTTATACCAGTTCCACTGGCCCACCCATGTCCAATGCTCCTCTCAACTCATCCAGTGCCCATCCGCCTTCCCCTTGGATTCCAGTCCTAGTGTCTCTCTGAGGTTTTCACCAGTCTCAGATCACCTCCATACTCCCTTCTTGGCACTTTTAGCATTCTGACCATTTCCCATTCTTTTTCATCCCAGCATGTCTCATACAGTTATTCTCCTTGTATTTCTCTATTTCCTATTCATCTGTTTCAAATTGCTTAGCCTCTACCAACAAGCTTCTCCATGTTTTTCAACCATCCGTCCAAGTTAGCCAAATAATTCTCTGTATCTTCTGCTAGCTCCCAGTTTCAGTCTCTTTTAATTTTTTTTTCCTGCTCAGCAAAGCCCTGTTTGCTTGATCCATCTCAGCTCTGGATCACCATTCTCCCCTAACATTTCAGCCAAAACAGTTTGCAGAAATCACCAAGGACCTAAGAATATGAGGCTGTGAGTAATTTAAATAGGGGGTGGTATTAGTCTACATATAACATAGATTGCAATCTCATTAGAGTAACACCCTTGTCTCTGTTTTGCTGCATACTCATAAAGTACCAAGGAAGCCATTAGAACCATTTCTTTTTATTTTATTACCTACCAATAGTATAAGTAACTGCATATTACAACTTAGTTCTCTCTGGCTTTGGAGGAAATTGAAGTAGAATCAAGTAATAGAAAAGTGGTAATAGAAACAATAAGCCAGATGCTAAGGTGGTGTAAATCAGTCTGCCTGCTCTGAAGACTATACAGCAGCTCCAGTTTGTCTGCTATCTTTTGAATATATATTTGTTAGTGAAAGGAATGCTAATAGAAAAAATTGTTAAACTGAGGCTAAAAATCTGTCTCATAATAGCAGCAACTTGATTGATCTCTTTTCTCTCTGAGGCTTAATTTGTATGCAAAACCAGTAGGGTTATTTTTATTATCTGAGTCAACTTTCTAATTAAAAAACAATCAAAGATTTATATTACAAGCATACAAAGTAAGGAGATAATTTCCCCTACACTGATTAGAACCTGAGGTTGAATCCCCTAATAAAAACTACAGTCTTATTATTTTTCTATTTGTATACATTACATCAAATCTTGCAGGTTGTTGTCTTTTTGGTTTGTTTTGATTTTAATTATTCCTTGTTTTGTTTGGTTAGTGGCTTTTTTTTCAGTATAGCCTGAGCTGGTTTGGTATTAAGTCAAAGTAATATCTTCCCTTCCTTCAGAGCCTTTAGCTTCTTGTCCTATTTGGATATTCTGGTTCCATTTTGCCCTTCTCTCTCTCAGAGGACTCTTCATTTTTCATTTATTTTTTATAGTCTTCAGGACTGCTGAGTAATGGCAGGTAATTACCTTGTTTCCATTTATGGAAACCAGTTTATTTAAGCTGGTTTTGGAAGAATAAATTTCCTACTGCATTTGTTTTTATTTAAGCCTCATCTGTGTAAAATTGTTTTATGGTGTTTATTGCTACTTAACTTTTTTCATTTCCTGGTAGCAACTTTCTCAAGTATAACACAGGGAGATAAGTTTCATCTTGGGACTGTTTAAGTGGTTGATGTATACCAGCTCTGGCTAACTTAACATCAGTACTTTTTCACAACTGATAGAGACAGCCACCAGGGTTTGGCACAGCATAGGACAGCCAGTAGTTTGCATGTTTAACATCATCTATACACCTGGCTTACACAAAACAGAGCACAGACTCCGGAGTATGATCTCTGCACTGACGCCAAGCTCAGCTTGGGCCTACAGAAGTGTTTGGTCAAGCTGGTAAGAACCAATCTGACAAAATATTTCCTTTGGGTTAAATGAATGTCTTCACAGATGTTTTACTTCAGGTTTTCCACAAGAAAAATCTTCTCTCTCCATTCACTGATCACAAATATAAGTATGAAAAAGACAGACAACCTGAAGTTACAGAACTTTGAACAGTGACATTTTGATGAAAACCCCACAAGAGATGAAGTACCACTTTTCAGCATTCTCCACAATAACATCCAAACCCCAAACATTTAGTCTGTGACACTGAGCCTAAGTCATAGAAATTAATTTGGTGCTGTGTAACTACTGATTGCAATGGCAAACCACATCCTCAGTTACAAAGATGTGAGATTTTTCTGTTATTAACCTTTCCTTAGTGATGTCACTCAGCATTTTTGCAGCCATCTGAACCTACCCAGCTGCTTTAGTGGCAGCTGGCAGAAGCACTGGGCTTAAGATGTAATAAGATATGCTGTAATTAGACTCTAAATGTCCATAGCTGAAGTAATTTATTCTGTTCTAGCTGTTGATATTTCCCAGCTCGAATGTGGTTAAATCATTTATGTTTGTGTTTGTTTATTTCACTTCTAGAGGAATACAAAAAAATTCAATCCCCTTACGCTACAGAAAAAAAGCAGATAGAGAAAAAGACAGCCCCAGGCCCACAAATTAAACAAAAGGGGTGAGGAGATATGAAATGTACAAACAAACGAAGCAGTGAAACCTTGCAAGTGTGCCGGCAGCTCTAACTTACAGTATTTCAGTGTTTTAAAATCTATGATGATTTTTTTAATAACCATTTCGGGTTTAGTGGTTTTTCACATGAATTTTTACAATATTTACTGTATGTCATCTCTTCTCCTTCCCAAATGACTGATTTGCCTTTGCCTATTCTTAAATGTAGAGAAAGAGGAGCTTGGAAAATGTACATCAAATGCCAAGAAGTTTAAGGAAGTTATAATTTGAGGAACTAAAGGTGGAACTGGAAGGCAGAGAAACATGAGACTATGGTGGTATTGCACAGCTTCTACCCACCAAATGTCTAATCCAGCATGAGCAGTAAAAAAAAAATGGAACATTTCTAGTTGTCTCTTGTTTCACAGAATAATGCAGCAGTACTGCTGCCAGATTTCATTCCTGCTCTGTAAGTGACTTAAATATTTGTGCACCTCCCTTGCTCTCTTCTGTGGCAGCTACTGTTTCTACAATATGCAGGAGAAATTCACCAGAGGGTAAATCTAGCATTTAACTATATTTCTTTGGTGTGTTTTCCACATACTGTGAGGAGCTGAATCCATGTTTGCAGAAGTAATGGCATCCCAAGAGAGAAGGAGCTCTACTTTAACAGCTGCCTTGCAAGTGCTCGTTTCACAATCTACAGTAGGTATTAAGTGAATGTTTGCACAAATTAGAGCTGATTTAAGTGCAACAAAGTTAAAAAAAAAAAGAAAGAAAATTAAATGTAAACCCTGCCTAGTGCATCAGATGATTGATGAAAAATTAAGCTATATGCAAAATGAACCTTAAAGCATTAAGTATTGCTTTTTGACAGCAATGCATGCTCCTCCTTTAGATATCTTTCTGCTAAACTTGTTTTCTAGTATTTCCTCTGCTTGCCAGGAGAGTCAAAAAATTAACTCATTCACTGAATTTGTTGTTCATACACAGTGACAGTATTTATACCTTTATTATTAACAATAATAATGATTGTTGTTATTATTATTTATCGTTGGTTGGTTGGTTGTTTACAGCCTACCCTGGTGAGTAAGTGTTGTGTGGTGGAGCTGTACCCATGGAACATGTCTGTATTGTAGCCATCTAGCCTGTATGTCTGTGTTCATGTTTCAACATGGACTTCTTCATGTTTCAACTACAGACAATTCCTTATTTTTACATTTTCTCTCCACTGTCTTTTCTCATGTTGTGGAGCCTTGTGAAACTGGGCTGTTGAAACCGAATTGCAACATCAGGCAGTTAGCCTAGAGTGAATCGCATCCCAAACAGACCAAGTAGCTTTCAGTTTTATTGGCCATGGTTAGAGTTTCAGAGGTTGGAAAAAGCTACTTTTAACAGATGTGTAAAGCACAGAGCATCAATCGTTGTTGTGAAATGTAAATTCTCGCCGGAAATAAGCGGCGGAGATATTTATAAAGGTTTAATAAATATTTATTAACACTATATTACAAGTGATATACAACTAGTATTTACAGGTTCTAGTATTCAGTCGGAAAGAATCAATTCTGCGGAATGTATATATATAGGCACTTTGAGTAGTTGGAGGAAATCTTTATGTTTAGAAAGCGAAACTAAACTGGAGATAGGGGAGGGGGGGTGGATGCTTGTCGGGAATCGGCAAGCCCACAAACAGTTTGCACAAACTGCCACAGAAACTCTATGCGAAAATGTTCAGTTTACTCACTAACTGAAGAAAGTTCTCGAGGTTCTTTTCTCGATACTGTTTTATAGTCCCGGAAATCGTAGCACGGATGTATCGTAGTAACGTGGTACAAAGGCGCCGACCGCGTGGTGCCGTGCCGCGTGCTAGCGGCTTCTCTCGGAACAAAGGGTCCTAGGAGATTACCGGGGATTCCCGGAGGCTTTGCAAGTCAGTTCGCCGAGTGCGCTGTGTAAACAAGCTTGCCGCTCCAGAGGAAAACCTTTGTCACTGCGGTCGCCAGGATACGGCCAAAAGCGGCTCCTCTGCGAAGCTGGAGCGACCCTTTCCGCGATCTTACGGCGATCGGCTGGGGAGGGTGCCGGTCCTTCGGGCAGAAGCGGCGACCTGAGGCAATGCACTCGAACGCTGCTGGTTCGAGTCCCGGGCAAGGCGGATCTCTCGGCGGCCGAAGGCACGAGGCAAGCACGGGCACGCACACGGGAACAGGCGCGGGTATCAACACGGAGCAGCGAACACGGATACCGGGCACGGAACACGGAACCACGGGTCTACCAAAACGACCCCTATTTAACATTTGCCGCACGGACACTGGTCCAGTGAGCATCCTTGTTAAACGGGGCAATTGACCAATGAACTGACGTTCCACCAACTATAATGGGAACATAACTTGTCAACAAAACCAAGCATGGGCAAGTCGTTGGAGTGCCATTGTCCCAAATGACCCAGGAGATTGTCTTACTCAGACAAAGTGGCGCCCAGCCTTCCCCCCCACTCCAGAAGGGAGAGGGGGTTCCAGCTGAACACGTAGGCCATGTCCCACCACTCTAAGGATATAGCTTTGGGCATAGGCTTCCTTCACCACAATCGTCTATCACTGCCTGCTCCTCTGGAAACTGGGAAGCATATGAAGAGTTAGCACTGTGGTGAACAGTTGAACCAGTCATCAGAATCCTTGGAGAAGTAGGAAGTTGCTATATATATACTTTGCATCTGTATCCTAGCTTGCTTGATTTATATATTTTTAATATTCCCGTTTTCATCTATCTTTTTACTTCATTTCTCTGTCTATCTTGCTAAGATAAGAGTGCCAGAGAATGAATGATCTGTGACCACTGGGATAAGTGACATATCTCCACACTGAACAAGGATAACTGCTACCAGAGCAGAGTGGTCCTGTGTCCAAAGTGTAGCACTTGAACCTGGACCCCTTGAGGTCTATGTGCAGTCTGGGTTCTGGTATGGCTTCTTGTGTCCTTATTCTTGTCCTTCCTTTGAAGAAGTCCTTCTTTTCTCTTGTTTTCTTGTTTCCACTTCCTGTCCCACCATCATGTTTATGAGGTTAAAAGTGCTTCTCAGAATTATCTTTCTTTGTACAGTGAGGAGCCTCATCAAGTCCACCACAGTCACCCAGCCCTTTCCTTGCTCTGTAGATGCTGTGCACTGTGAAATTTCCTCCATTTAGCTTGTCTTGTTACTAAATGGAATTCAATGGCACTAAAACTCTCCTTGTTACAAAGTCAGCTTTCTGTCAGTTCCTCTACTGTTAGCTGATTTGGCCAGGTAGTTTTGAGGACTACAACAGTATCTGAATATCAATGTCTCTCCCTCGTTCTGTAGGAGCATGCCTCTAACTTACATGTTTCAAGGAAAGTAAATGTATCCATCCACATACCATGAAGGGTATGGTGCTCATCCTTGTTCCATTTTCCCTTTTGTTCAGCAGTGTACACCATAATCCTCATATCTGACATTCACATTTACTTCAGTTTTCATCAGGCCCTAACAATAGTATCTGATTGCTAGAGGCAATCTATGCTCTTAAAATGATTATTATTATCTTTACTAACGGAGTTGATAATGATAATAATAAATACTCCTCTCCTTGAAGAGCTTTTCCTGTGATAGTCTCATAAACTCTTCTCTTAATCTCAGGACTCCCTGATTCCCCTTAGCTTCAGTGTCTGAATTGTCATTATAATTCTTTTTTTGTATTCATTAATCTTTCTGTTTATTTCTACAAATCATTCCTACTCCCAGTGTGGACTTTGGACTCAAAATATTCAGTAAAATATGACAGAATCCAAAAAGGACAGAGAAAAGTATTTTCCTTGGGCACACTGTTGATAGTGTGTGGATATTGCTCCAAGTCCTACTTTAAACATGCCCTGGCTGTGTGCACTGAAAATAATAACGTGAGATAGGATGAGGAATTTTTAAGCTGATTATGAAGGTGTAAAAAATATCTTGAGATCAAGGTTCTTATTCTCTCTTGCTACTAAATTTAAAATCAAATAGGAATAACTTGCTGTCTAGCCTAAAAAGTTTACTATTTGATTTCTTGTTACTTGAGGGAAAATGCCTGTCTGGTCTCAGTTCTGCACACATGTGACACAGATCAGTAATGTTTCCAAACAAGCCAAATCCTTCCTGGAACCTGCAGTATGAAACTATAAGCTTTTTCTGAGTTGGTTGTTTTGTGTTGTGGGTGTTGTTTGTTTGTTTGTTTTTCTTCTTGAAAAAGAAAATACACATTTTATGAGCAGAGAGTGGAGTCTCTGATGTAGTATTTAAGACCTGCAAGGCTTAGGTTGAATGACTTGGCAAGAAACTAGACTTGTAAGCTCCTTGGATCAAATAGCTGTAGTTTAAGAAATATATGCTTCACAGCTATGCTCAGGGGAGCTCATAAATTCTGAATTGAAAACTCTCCTGTTAAACTCACTGCTATGAAGGGCTGCAGATTTAATATTGGCTACCACAGGTTTCTCAATTACTCTTACAATGAGTCCTGGTTCTCCACTAAGGAAATGGTTCACAGAAATTTCAAAAGTTCCATGGACAGATTTTCTAGAGAACTCAAACTGCAAACCAAAAATAACCTGTTAACAATTATTTCAGCTTCTCTTCTCCTTGAAACTCCCCAAAGGTCTCTCTGTATCAGTGCTACTTCTTTGTGCAATTCTAGTGGTGCATTTTTAACAGATACTAGAAAGTGTCTGTACTATTTTGCACAGATAAATAATTACTACATGTGTGTGTTAAGTCTTTTTTTTTCTTCTTCAAAAGTCAAATGCTCCTTGGATCTTATTATTTCTGTGCAAATGTCAGGTTGATTGGACAGTGTTCAGTTTAAATGTCAATTTGATTGGACAGTATCCATGACTGCAGGATCACTTTCAAATCTTTGATTAAAGAGGTAGAGTTATCAATAAATATTCTATTACTATTTTAGTAATACTAATAATACAGACATTTTTGTCTTCATCAGCATGTGTTGGTGGGCAGAGTGTAATTTCAGGACAAACTATTCTTAAGAAGATTATAACTGCCCAACACTCAGTTAAGGGTTATAGTGCACGTGGCTGCTAGTTAAACTTGTGGAAGAACACCTTTAGCTTTTGGTATTTGTGTATCTTGAGAGGCAACATTAAGGCACTGGGTAAATTCTGATAGTTAAGGATTTGTGATACTAGTCAATGAGCTTCCAACAGCTCTTAAAGGCCCCCTCTCCACAGCGCCAGAATAGTTTCAGGCAAGCAATGATTACTCCTTCAGGAATCTTCCTCAGGTACAAATGAGCTGCCAAGGACCACTGGGTTAAGGTTAACTACATGGCCATCTCGAAAGCATGCATTTTCAGTGGCCACAAGAGGGGATACTAAGGATGAAACTAGCATTAAAAAAGCTTTTGGTTCAGTAACAGAAAAATAAGGAAGGCTTTAACTTACAGAATGCAAGAAGAAATACAGGATTAAAAACAAACCCATCAGTCTTCTAGAATATAAATTCCAAAACATCCTGACAGAGGTATTTGTTATGTTTGAGATTATAGGTTCAGTCTTAGAATTTGCTGCAGACCTTGTCCCTATCCTTATGTTTGAAGCTGTGAGTAATTTCATTATTCACAAAACTCAAACACATTTTCACAGCATGCCAGATTGCTAGCTTCTCAGCTAAAGTTTTGAGTAAGTTTCTCTGATTTGGTCAGGGATGCCTCCTCCCTGGAGGTGTCAAAGATGGGTTGAACGAGGGTTGAGCAACCTGGTCTAGTGGACCCCACTAGCATAACAGCATAGGGGTTGGAACTAGATGATCTTGAAGGTCCCTTCCAACCCAAACCATTCTATGAATCTAAGAAACAACCATTAGTTGACAAGAGGCAGTTTTAAAGCAGAAGAACTGTATCTGTGGTTTGGTTTTTTTTTTTTTAATTAGGAGATTATTGCCATTAAGAACCATCTCTTTCTTGTTCCCATGACTGGTGGCATAATACCAATTTAATGATGACAAAATATGCAGTACAGCATATCTTCTTCCCCCCCCCTAGTATGTGAATTCATAGGTGCTCTGCTCTGATGCTTTATGATTCACACATGGTTCTGTAACCATGACTCCCAGCAACAAGTTCAAAAGCATTAATTTAGAATTAGGAAATCTTTACAGCAGGCAGATCTGCAAGTGTCTGCATCACAGTCAGCAAGGGATGATCTTTGACTTGCTCATTTATTAAAGCTGTAGGACTATTGCAAGAAACCAGTGAAGAAAATGTAGTGTGTCTTGGTATATCTGTTTTAACTATCAAACTGTATTCCTGAGATTCTCTCATCATTGTTCCCATCTGACAAGGTGTTAATTTTCAGAGCCCAGCTTGCTGACTGGATATAAATTGCTCCAGGGATTACTTTTGATTTGCACTCTGCTATTAATGCTACCATTAGCCATTATAGCTTTGTTGAGAAGGTTACAGAAAGTAATAAATATATCCACCTGGGACCTTGTGCTTTCTTGTCTGGCTTATCTTGTACAGATTTTTTAACTGTTCAGAAGAATTAACTGAAATATTACCTTAGGCTTTACTTGGAAGGCAATGTTTGCTCCCCTGCTGGAAATGCTGTGTTGTCCTGTCATCTTTGCCCTGTCTCTAATTATCTCTTAGCATTCATAAATTATTCTCCCTCCGGCTTGGATCTGAAAAAAACAAAACAAAAACACCAGTGTTTGAAAAAGCTACAAGGCAGGTGTTGTATTACGTCAATTCGTCAATAGTCTTTGCTTTGGCTAAGACAAAAACTGTCAATGGAGAGTTATAAATGGTGCACATCAAATATTGGAATGAGGCAAGGTGCACTAGGGTGGGATATCTTCTCACATTATCACAGTAATTACCAATATTATTTCTGAACAAATCAAGACAAAGTTGCTTAAAGATGTGGAAACTGTATTAGAAACAGCTACAGATTCTTATAAGAAGCCATAAAGCAGAAACTAAATACTTCCAGTCATTGATGGCTACAAAAAAAATTAAAGTAGACTTCTCACATCATGGATAAAGAAATTGGTTTTAGTGAGTTACAGATCAGGAACAAGAAGTAAATGGCAATGACCATATCAGATTTTTTTCTTCCTCCTGTGGCAGTGTTGGCATGGGAAAGATGAAAGTGTGCATTGAAAAAAAAATGAAGAAAGAGGACAAAGAGGTAGGAAAAAGGTGAGCCCAAAGGAACTGCTTGCAGAGGTCAAGAAAACTTTGCCAGCATGGTCATAGTGACCCAGACAGAAGAAAATGAAAGGACATAGGCAGAGTCATTTGAGTCTTCCCAATGCACCTCATGAACCAGGTATTGCCATGTTACAAGGAGCAGAGTGCATAACATACAGAAGAGTTGCACATGGACAGAAAGGAAAAGAGGGAAAGACTCACATAAAATAAATACAGCAAAGGTATGTTTGTGGTGTTCCTGAAAAGATTGTGGTTAATACCTTAAGACAGGTTCTGGCAAGTGTCTTCATCTGCCTGTGCTTTCAGTGTTCTATGAAACGGTCCTGCTTCATCTGTCATCAGTCTTGTTCATGAAAGGGAATTGTAAGAGTTTGGGGAAGGACTGTCACTGGTGCGTAATGGGTTTTCAGTGTAGAGGTTGCCTAAGCTGTGACCTGACTCAACCCCAGAGTGGGGCATGTCTTTTACTGCAGCCCATATGCTCCCCCTCTAAACATACACACACAGTACACAGCCTGTCACAAAGCAGTCTGTTGGCTCTGAAGGGTGTCATACCAATAATAACAGAGATAAGGCTGGCAATTTTAATAATAGGCAACAGACAGATCTCTGGGTTACATATAATTGACTCTGAAAGAGGGGCTTAATGCAGTTGCTGGGAGAAGATGTTTGCATCAGAGAAAGCACAAGCATTTTAACAGTGATTCTAATGGTTTCTTCCCTAGCTTACAACACAGAGGGCATATTTATCTGGGTGAGGCTGTACAGTTCCTGTCTTTGCTCTGCTGATTTCAAAAATGAGCATATTTGACTTCATTTTCTGACCTTGTCAGCCCAGCTCACAAGCATTCCATTCGACTAGGAAGAAAACCAAATCCAACTTAAAACAAACGAAAAAACCCAAGAATCCTCTATGAATAAAGTTCTTTGCTCATCACATGGGTCTGGTGAGAAGCATTCCACTTCCTCAGATGTTGGGATTCTCTCAAGAGAACAGTGGTAAATAGTGTTGTTTTCAGCTTATCTCAAGCCTCCACAGCAAATCTCTATTTTTCTAAGGTTGTATTTTCAAAACAGCTTTCCTTGTAAATGCAAATTATATAGGGATGGCCTTTTAATGGCTTATTTTTATGTCCAGTATTAACTTAAGTGTGACTCATTTACTCAGCCTTCTGCTGCATACAGCAGAGGAATCAAGTAATTATTATTATTATTGTTATAATATTGACTGATGCAAGTGCCAGGTTATTCAGTGCATCTCACTTTGTGTTGACTCTCCCAGTACATGCAAGTATTTTTATGCCTGCTGTGTGATGAGTTAACAGTGGATTTTTCGTTGCCCCTGATTTCACAAGTGCATCTCAGCACAAATATTGTAATTCAGGTTTGTTTTTATAACAGCTATGTTCAGACATCTAAATGTGACCTCAGCATGTACTTCTTGAAAACTGCATTGGAAATGAACTCACCCTGGGAGGATATTTGGGACAGATGTGCCCTACTAGCCAGTAGGGTCGCTTTTGAAGTTAGCTTAAAATAAACATCAAGCCTTTTCTTTTTAATGTTAAATTATTTAGCATCTATCACTGGATTTGTACCTTTATCTTATTCTCTGCAGTCCAAGTACACTACTTATTATTTCCTGCCACAGCTGATCCCATATCCTCCCCATCTATGTGTTATCAGTGCTTCACATCTTCTAGCAGGTGCTGAAATTTGTTCTGTAAATGTTAACAGAAGTGGCAGCAGAAATTTGAACATTCACTAGCTAATGTCCTCTGAAAACCAGCAGTTGAAAGAACCCAACAAAAAGCTCCTGCCAGAAACTGTTTGATCATAAACCTCTCAAGCAGAAAATTGGCAATCACTGCAAAAACAATTCCTCAGGAAAGTATTCAACTTTCAAATAACCCTGAAATACAACTCAATATCATTTGATTTCCAGTAAGAGAGTCTAGCAGTCCATCCCTGCCCCAGAACTTAGTGGAACACAGTGCCTGCTGTTCCCACAGTCCCTGAAACAAGATCTTTTAGGAGGAAAGAATTTGAAATGTCTTTTTATTGTAAAGATGATGATGCTTTGCATGACCTGACTTATAGAAGTGAAGGAAAGCTAGAAATTCTTGGCTGATTTTTGCAGAAGCCCTAAGGTTTTTGTAAATCCTTGGATGGATTTGCAGGAAGCACCAAGTATAAAAGTGACACCACTAAGATCTGATTATTTCACATTTGTCCTTGCATGCTCCCCAGGTGTGTGTGAGAGACAGTAAACACCAAAAGTGTCTGTATGTGTGTGTGCAGTGGATTTGAAGCTGGCATATACATGCTGCAGAAGATGAAAAGAGGAAATGGCTGGGTTGGGACCAGCCATTTTCTTCCAATTGCACTTCTAGCTGAAATAAGCAGAAGGCTTTGCAGAAGCTTGCGGGTTGCTAACTATTGCTTCATGCCTCTCAGGTGCAGTATGCAGGGAAACAGAAACATAGAGGTGGTTTCCTGCACCCTGGTATGTCTTCATCCACCAAAAGGTCTATTGCACTATGAAGAAATAAAAACTACTTACCCCACAAATCCAAGAGTTTCAGTGGGAAGCTCTGCAAACAAGACACTGAAGGGTGATCATACCATTATCATGGCAAACACCTCTTGTTGCTCAGGTGAGAAAAAAAAATGTATTGAGCTGAAAATGCAATCATTAGAAATTCTTTGTTTGTGATCATAAGCAAAACATGTAGGGATGTGGTATACATATCCAATAAGATGAAGTTTTATAAGGAGAAAACATTAATCATAAGGCAGCATTAGCATTAAATGTAAGATTATGGTATGTGTGTTATTTTTACAGAGTTCAGTAGATTAATTTTTTGCTCTACCACCTCATTTCCTTATTCATTTTTTTCCTCTCTCTATTCTCATTTACATCTGTTTTTGAAAAGGTAGCTTTGGGGGATAAATTAAGTTCCATAATTTTAGTATATAATAATTCATTTTATACATGCCTAAGTCACAAGAGTGACTTGCTATGAGATAGTGTTTAGAAAAGGCTTATTTTACATTCCAGAATGATCAAGATTAGCAGAACCATGAATTAAAATTTTCATTTGTAGTCTGCCATTTTGGATTTCTTGACATTTGCTCCTGATTTTGACCAAGAGAAACTCAGGAGGACTCACCCACACTGAGTAAGCTCAGTTCACAGGTATGCAAATATCTCTCTTCTGCAGAAGAAATGCAGTTAATCTGTGAATTGCCTCAATTCCTGTCCTCTGTGCAAATGAACTTCAGCAAAGCTGATTTTTCAGGGTATGTGTTGATATGTTTCTGTGCATTAGTTGTCAGGGATTAAGCCCTGAAGGATATGTGTGTGTATATATATTTGTATGGAAGAGGAACAAAGTGTGAAAACCACTGGTGACAAGACCAAGGTAGCCTTTCACTGTGTACTTCTCTGCCTTAGGTAATAACAGCAGCAGAAATGAAAAAAAAAAATTAAAAATTACACAAGACTGGGATGAATTGCTTTAATTTTGCAGTGCATAATGTACATCCAAGGATAGCCATGAGGGGAATACCAAAGGGATTAAATATCTCTTCAAAATCTAAAAAGCAGACCATTATAGAAAAGATCTAATAATTAGTATTTCATCCCTAATGCACATCAGTGCAGAGGAGTCCAGTAAACTTTCTGGCTTCCAGCTTCCTTAAGCACAGGAGTGTAAGTAGGCTTCTATTTAGGTATTATTGAAATGATACACTGATTATAGTATACAGTTTCTAGACTGAAAAAGCAGTAGGAGCTTTCAAATCTTTTAGTAATTTTAAAAATTGTGTGGAAAGTAAATATTGCTTGTGTCTGCTGGAACATGGGGTGGGAGTTTATGATGTATTTTTACCTAACCCAAGGTCTGAGCTATTCATAAATCACTTGCCAGCAGAAATATATTTTTATTTCACTCTTGGTAGGAAAACATTCTGCTATAGAATTTGTAATACCTTTTGGATTGATCAGATAAGGCACGTCCTTACTCTTACCAGTATTTAATCACAAAATGTATGTGTATGAGTAGGGAAACTGAGGCAGGAAGTCAAACTAGCTTATTTTGAGGAAGCTTGTTTTATTTCTTCTCTCATTTAGCTGTGGGTTTAATCTAATAATAATAAATCTTGTACAGCCCAGTCAAGAATATTTCCAACTTCTCTTCCTCAAATGCTCTTTATGATTTTCATGAGTTGCTTAGTGGCCACTGTGGTATTACTTTAATTTCTTTACCATTGTGATATTGTTATTGTGTTACTTTCACAGTAAGTATTGTAAGAGAGGGGGAGGCACTCCAAGAGATCTTGAAGCAAAGCTCTTCTATGGTCCTGCTCTGGCAGGGAGGTAGCACTTGATGATCTTCAGAGGTCCCTTCCAACCCCTAACATCCTGTGATCCTCTGATCCTCTCCCTAATTCTTCTCTTATCGTGAGCTTTCAAAAGCATAAATGTCCACTAAACATTTGTTTTAAAGGAAATTATATTACAGCAGATTATGATGAAAATTGAGTTTATTACTTAGGCATTGACACATTAATTACAGTGGAACAGTCAAACATTTTATTTCATGTGACTACAGAATGTAAATGCCTGACAAATATCTAAGACAGTTCAGGCAAATGATACTTGGGCACTGCTTGGATTTTTCCCCTCTTGATTATAACAGGAGCTGAAGATGATTACTTTAGATTCAGAGAACTAATTTCTTGACATCTTGAGCTATGAAAAATGAATCCTGGCATCTGCTGGTGTTACCAGTGGTGACACTTTGTACTGTTCCTTTTAACTACCCCACATAAAATCCCTTTGCAGCAGACCTCGTGTTCTTCTATATTTCTAGTAGATATTTTGGCAAAGTAAGAGCATGATTTCTACTACAACCAAGCAACTTTTCAGTCCTGAGGACAATAATTGCTAGCTGCATCTCCAAAGACAGTTTCCAAAAAATCATCAACCATTATTTTGTTCAAAGCTTTATTAATGAGCTATTTTCTAAGTTCTCAGCATTTAATAGAGAAATTTTTTGAAGATTTAGATCACTCCCTTCTGGATCAGCACAGTACTCATGTTGGCAGTGCATAATTTGGGAGCACCTCAGATGCTCAGTCACATTTGCTGTTCAGCATTAGTACAGGTGGTTTCTAAGGTCAGGTCTGATCTCTGCTTTTTTTCCTTCTACTTTCTTGCCCAGTGAACATGAGTTTAAATGCCCGAGAATCAACAAGAGTATTTTCTTAGCCTGGTGATGTATTCAGTGCAAGGGCTGTTACTCTGATTTTCTTTCCTGATCTATTAGCCTTCTGTAGTTGTTCTGGCTTGGGGACAGCCATCATCTAGATGTGACCTTTCAGGTGTGCCAACCAACCCTTTTTCCACTGGAAAGCCAGACACCACTTATTAAAACGTGGCTGCTGGTTTCTTTTGTGTTATTCCTTTAAATTATTGTGAGATCCCTGAAATGCCATACTGTATAGGTCTGACCTCAAATATGAATTCTGACTGAGGGTGTTCACTGCTGTGACACAGGCTCAGAAAGCTGGAAGTGCTGTTCATTTTTGTTTAGGAAATCCAAGAAGGAAATATGTTTTGGCTCTTTTGAAACCTCTTTCGAAACCTCTTTCACCAGTTCTAAATTAAGTTCAGTGAACAACTCTGCTACCATCAGTGACCAAATGTAGAGAGGAATAACTCTTATCCTGATTAAACTAACAGTCACTCAGGGTTTCTGACCAAAACTCTAAACGAATTTAACCTTTTTCCTATTGATCATTATGTCCATGCACATCATAGTATACTTGTTTCATATATGTCTACAAACAAAGCAGCTGCAGGAGGTAAATGGATTTCACTTGAAGTGTCTGTCAATGGAAAATGGAGGAATCAAAAGTTCTGTTTGCAGAGATGGTTTAACACACCCAAGAGGAAATTACAATTATGGGGGTTTTTCCCCCAGGTTCTTCCTTTTCTGCCTTTTCCTGTCTGCCCATCCGTATGAAATCCACTGACAGAGGTTTGTTTATTTGAGTACTGTGATCGTTTTTCTTCTTATCTTTGGTCTACTCTGAAAACAAACCCAAAAAATCAATTTTCAGCTTGTTTGATTGCATCAAAATCAGGACCTACTGCAGGTAGCTTTGGGATGTTGCATATACACATTTATGATCTGCATAAGAATAGTTACCCAAACCTCTCATTTTAGTTGTATCTCAGGAGTTATTTCTTCTTCAGCCCCTGTTTTGTGGTAAACCCAAGTAAAAGTGGACAGGTTTGTTTTTAAGAGAAATTTCCTGTGGAAGGGTGATTTTTACTGGTGGTATCTTGCTGGGAGGGGAGTTGTAAGGGGAAAAACTACCCAGGTAACCTGTTCAGACAGGCAAACCATTGAGATCTGTCCTGAAATATTCTTTAGCAAAGTGGAATATTCTCTGTGTGTGAACAGAAGTAATTTAAAAGTGTTAGTTTAGAGAAAGCTGCTATTTATTTTGTGGAGACTTGGAAGTGAATGAGAATGAATGGCCTCATGAGACCTGACATGGTAAGGCTGGCTGACCTCAGTGAGTCCAAAACACACCCAGAAAGATACAGGAAATGCAAAGCGTTCAGTAGAGCCCCTTAACAGAGAGCTCAGGAGCAGCAAGAGATGAAAAAGGGGAAGGGAGGAAGGAAAAGAAAAAAGAATGAAGGAAAGAAGGGAAGAAAAGAAAAAAGGAAGGAAAGAAGGAAGTCTAAGAAGCACAGCAGGTAAGTCATGTTATGGACAGAAACACAAACAACCAAGGTAAAACTGACTCTGTGTGTGTAATATTTAAAAAGATAAATATATCTGCAACACCAGAGGCATTCAAAATACAGATAAGTGATTGAGGATGATTTTGGTGCTTAAAATCACTTTCTCCTTTTTACTGTGTTTGACAGTCACATTTTAGGAAGAAATTTGCAAATATGGCTATTTTCTAAGGTACAGATTTTGCTGTGCTATATCTTTGAAGGAAAACAGCTTTCTGGCTGCTGCTAGAAAGCAGATAAGGACTTAACTGGAGAGTTGAGCAGCAAAGGTGCTGTGCACTGGAGTGATGTTCTCTCATTTTCTTGCCACAACTCAGAGATAGGCTGATCCACTAGGGAATGGAGGACAGACTTTTCAAATGACACAGCGAAATTAGTTGAATGCAAAGATGTGTGAAGACAATGGCAGCTCCATATTTAATATACCTTTCCCAGGTTCGGCAGAAAGAGATAGTTTATTGGTTTCTACATTTGAATTTCTAACTCTTTCTCAGAAGTCTCACAGCTTTCTGATGTTCCTGTGCAAACTGAAATGTGTGAAGAGGATCAACAGTCTGATCTAGTTAAAGATGTCTCTGCTCACTGCAGGGGAGGTGGACTTAGATGACCTCTAAAGGTCCTTTCCAGCCCAAACTCTTCTATGATGAATACCAAAATATTCTCTTTAATGCTCAAATATTCAGGAGTGCAGTAGCATCTTTCTCTTCTGGAGCACAGGATCACAGAATGTTAGGGGTTGTAAGGGACCTCTGAGAATCACCTAGTCCAAACCTTCTGCCTAAATCAGATTGCACAGGAACACATCCAGGTGGGTTTTGAAAGTCTCCAGAGGAGCCTGCATGACCTCTCTGAACAGCCTGGTCCAGGGTTCTGACACCTCACAGTAAAGACATTTTTATTTATGTTGAAGTGAAACCACCTGTATTCCAGTTTTTATCAATTCCCCCTTATCCTGTCACTGAGCACCAATGAAATAAAAGACTGGCCCCATCTTCTTGACACCCACCCCTAATGTATTTGTAAACACTGATCAGATCATCTCTCAGTCTTCTCTTCTCCAGGCTAAACAGCACCAGGTCTCTCAGCCTGTCCTCATAAGGCAGATGCACCTTGTCCCTCAATAATCCTTGTAGCCCTTTGTTGAACTCTCTCCTCATTTCCCTCTCTTGAACTGGGGAGCCCAGACCTGGACACAATGCTCCAGATGAGGTCTCACTAGGGCAGAGTAAATGAGCAGGAGAACCTCCCTCGATCTGCTGGTCACAGTCTTCTTGCTGCCAGGACTGAATTTCTCTCTCATGTAGTGTCAAGGAATTCACTCTCTTGTGTGTTAGACATTCAAGGGTAGCCAGAGAGGCTTTTGGCATGGAGGACTGCATGGTGCTTTGTGCTCTACAATGCACAGTGTGGTTCTTCAAGTATGGCAAGATAACACATCTCCCTTATTCCTGGTTTCTGCATGCTTTGCTGTCTCTACTCCCAGATTAAATTCAGCTTGATGATTCTGATGTTGGACTCTAGAGGTGGAAGAATAAGAACTCTCCAAAGCCACACAGCATCGTCAGTGAGGTTTGCCAGGGAACCAGACCCAAGGGGAAATTAACTGTCTGCCAGGTCCCATTAAGATTCCACTTTTGCCAGTGATGAATACAATGTAAGCCTCACCTTCTTGCAGTTGTTTTCCTATAAAAGCAATCAGAATTTCTGTCACTTTGAAAATACATTTAAAACACATTTTCATCTATGTTATAAAGTTACTATTTCTGAGACTGTCACAACAGGCAGATCTCTTAAAACAATCTCCTGGTTCCACCTCATGCTGGTGATAAACTGAAATAAAACCAGAATTAAATGAATGCCCCAATTTTTCCTTGCTGTTCTTTCAGTGTTATTTTTTCTCAGTGCTCATCCTTCTTTGAAGTTGGAGGAGTACCCAGGCCATCACAGTTGGAGTGGCTGAGGGCAAGAGAGTTTTGATTTGTAGGGCTTTTTTCAGCTCATGCTCTACAGAGATGAGGTTTTGGATATGCAGGCATAAGGGAAGATAAGCTCCATTGTTTTCTCTGAACTTTCATTTCCTTGTAAGAAATTATGAGCATTTATGGGTGTTTACAAAACTGTTAGTTCCTGAAAATTTTCTATAGCAATAGGATGTAATGAATTTACATACATAGAGGCCACTCATCAACAGGGTATTCGTTAATATTTTGACAAGATGGATTTTTTTTTTCAACAAGGATTCAATAAAATAGAGTGGTTCTATTTGATACTTAAAATTTTAAGTATACTTAATACTTTGGTACTTAATTTGGCTTTTGGATTAAGATTGTTCCTCTCACACAGATCTCCTTAACAATGAACTGCAGTTTGGTTTGCTCTTTGTTTATTCAGAGAGTATGCAAAATTGAGCACTTGGATCATAGAAGTTCTCTAACACTATTTGGATTTTGAAATCAATTAAGGATTTGATTTATCTCTGTGTAATAGGAATCTACTATCTATGTAGAACTCCTTGGTAGGTAGAGATTTCACCTTTTTTGCTGTTGCTATGACCAAATGGTGCATGAAAATTCTTTGGGGCACAATGAGGAAGACCTCCACTGTGCTGAGGCTTGTGCTGTGTGCTTCCCAAGCCATGCTGTAATCCTCTGAGACAAAGCCAAGAAACTGAAAAAAATGAAATTGCATTACAAGTTGAGATATTGATAAAAGTGTAGATTTAGTTCTGTTTTAAACCTGTTGAATGCTGGCTCTGTTTAACTGCAGAGTGTATCTCAAAAGCAAAATTTTGCTCAAAATTTGTTCATCTGAACTATGTACATTTCTCATTTGTGAAAACATGCCACAGGTAAGATCAATAATTAGATGGTTCTCATTCACTGCTTCAGTTTGAGTCTTCTTTTAAAAAGCTTATCAACATTGGTTTCTTCTTTCTCTAACAGGTTGTGAATTGCTACCATCATGCACAAGTGAGATACTATGTTACTCAGAACAATGGAAGAACTCCACACTGAAAATCAACATTTAGTATATGTTGGTGTGGGAGGAAAATGACTTTCTCTCATACTTTACTCAGAGTCTGATGCCAGAATTTATTTATTCCGCTGGATAGAGAAGATCCTAATCTTTGGGTGGTTTGCTGTTTGTGGTAGTGATTCTTACCCTAGAAAGTGTCCCTTATTTGTGACCACAACACAAAGTTATTGCACATGTGCACAGAATAAGGTATTAATGTCACCATTAGCCATAACACCAAGTGATTAAGCAACTTTAATTGGCTTACATAAATACAGGAGAATGAAAAGATTTGAGATATATTGTCAAAGCTGCCTGCTTTTAATCAAGATCCAAAATAACAGAGAAGTGAAAGTGAAAACAAGGTAGGTGAAACAATACTGTGATTTTTGTTTTGTTTTGTTTTGGGGGGGAGAGGGGCTTTGTTTGTGTTTTTACTGCAGAAAACCAAACCAAACAAACAAAAAAAACCCAAACAAAAAAACACAACAGAAAAGCAACCACCACAAACCCAGGATGTTAGGGTCTTACTAGTTAGGATCTGGTGCATTTTGGCAGTTTATCTAAATACTTTTCCTGTCATTAATGAAGATTTGTTGATCTTGTAAAATTGGATTGGCTTGCTTTTCTGTGTACTTCTGACCTACCCCTGGGCACATAGATTTGCTTAACAACTTCATCTGTTAAAATTGTAATGCTCCTGGAGCTTGTGAACAATGCAATAACAGTTTTTATCATGAAGAATCACATCTATTGTAGTTTCTTTCAAGGGTAATGACACCTTCTATTATCTCTGTCAAAGTACTACTGTGAATTACCTGACTGAAAGTAGCCTTCCCCCCCCGCCACCCCGTTCATAAGCAGATACAGAATTTTATGGAAACAATCATCACTTGCAAGAATTTGCCAAACAGCAAACACATTTGATTTTATGGATTGTTTAATAAATTACTGAATTCTCTGCAATGTGACTGGTCATCTTGCTGGCACTACTTCTTGTTATTTCCTGCCTGGAAGTCTCTTTAAAAACCTGTGACTTATCAAGAAGATGAAAAGTACACATAGAATCCTCTGTATTTGCTTAAGCAAATACACTTGTTTCTGTATATGATAGGGGATTGAGGAAACAGGGTTCAATCATTGGAATAGGCTGCCCAAGGAAGTGGTGGAGTCACCCAACCTGGAGGTGTTAAAAAATGTGTAGATGTGATGGTTTGAAACTCTCTTTTTAACTTTTCCTTGCAAAGTTCAAAACAGAGAAAGTGAAAGAGTGTAAATAAGTCACTATTGGGTGTAAGAAAGCAAAATACTGATTGTTCTAAACACTTCCATTGGATAGATAGAAATGTTTAAGAACCATTACCCAAAACAAAGTGGGGCACTCTGCATTCTGCGTTCTGCAGTGACTGCGGTTTCCTCCTTCTNTCTGCTAGCAGTCACATTTGAGTTTGTTACTCCTCTTACAGGTATAGAGGAGTTTGGTACCTTATATATCCTTTGGTACCTTTGGTACCTTATATATCTTCTGCTAGCCT
>VXBD01012329.1:0-24827 GCA_013399975.1 Indicator maculatus
GGACTCTCTCCAGCAGTTCTCTGTCCTTCTGGCACAGTGGAGCACAGCACTGGACCAAATACTTCATCTGTGGCCTCACTAGGGCAGTGTGGAGGGGCAGGAGAACCCTTCTTAGCCAAACCATTCAATGTTTCTGTGTCTTGGAACCTCAGTCTGTCTCTACCATGATGTGTTCAGAGCAGTTGTGTTTCTGACTGATGGTCAAGAACCATCTCTGCTGACCCAGCTGACAGCTTCCTCCATGTGAGGGTGCTGAGACTCTGGCACAGGCTGCCCAGGGAGGCTGTGGATGCCTCCTCCCTGGGGATATTTAAGGTCAGGTTGGATGAGGCCTGGAGCAGCTGAATCTAGCTGAGAGTTGTCCCTGTCCATAGCAGGAGGTTGGAGCAAATGAGCTCTGAGGTCCCTTCCACCCTAAGCCATTCCAGGATTCTCTGCACACCATGCCCATGGTCAGCTGGGCAATGCCCACACTGTGTGCTGTAAAGCAGAGCTCCAGCACCACCAAACCTGGTACAGGAGAAGACCAACAGCACCACATCACCCTGGGGCAAAGCTTTTGTTGGCAAAAGGTTTAGCATCACAGCAGCAGAGCTGCTGCCTTGCTCCCAGTATTGCTGCATCCTGCTTGGTGCTGGTGCTGGCTTTGTGCATCCCTGGGGGAGCCCCCAGCACCCCTTCAAGCCTCACTCTGGTGAAGGTTGGACATGAGGAACAATTTCTTCGTCAAAAGACTTGTCAAGGTCTGGGTGATGTCCTGGCTGGAGTCTCCATCCCTGGAGGGGTTTCAAAGCCATGGAAATGCGGTGCTGAGGACCATGGGTTGCTGGTGACGTGGCAGTGGTGGAGTCTCCACTCTTGGAGGTGTTTCAAAACCATGAAGATGTGGTGCTGAGGGTCGTGGCAGGTGGAAGTGACTAAGTCATAGTTGCATGGGAGGATCTTCAAGGTCTCTTCCAACCAGAATGATTCTGTGACTGTACAGAACATGCAAAATTGTGTTGTTTTTTTCTTTTTTCCTCTTCTTCCTTCCTTAGTCATCTCCTTCATCCCAGCTAGGAGAAGATTGGTGTGACAATAGCTGAGTTCCTGCTCTCTCCTAGCTGCCTCAAGCACACCTCAGGTCAACCTTCACCCATTGCAGAGCACTACCCACATGAACATTCAGCTCTTCAGAGGATCCTCCCAGCACTTCCAATAAGTTTTGTCTTGCATTTCCAGGAGCCGTGAGTCATGGTGCTGAGACAGACTTCAGCAGGACAGCTGAGGGTTTCTGGTTTGGGATTTTTATTTTGCATTGATTCTTTCTAATCATCCTTTGGTGAAAAAAAAAAGCCCTACCCCAACCCACCAAAGCCTTAACATTTATCTTCTGCACAAATGAAACTGGCCCAGAATCCTCTGAAAGTCTTTTTCATCACCAAAAGAGGGTTTGGTGGTGGATTTGGTGCCTTCCCAGATATTTGAAGCTGATGTTTAGCTCTGGATTGATGTTTGGGTAATGGTTTCTTTGCCTTTTGGTCTGAGACTGATCATGCAGAATGAGGAAGGAGATGCCCAGAAGGAGAGGTTTTGTCTTTGGTTTATCTTTTTTCCTTCTCCTTTTGGTTGGACTAAGTTGGACTTTAAGCTGGAAGAAGGCAGATTTAGGTGGGAGATTGGGAAGAAATTTTTGAGAGGGAGGGTGGTGAGACTCTGGCCCAGGCTGCCCATGGAGGTGGCTGAATCTCCATCCCTGGAGGGGTTTCAAAGAAGCAGAGCTGTGGTGCTGAGGGCCATGGGTTAGCCCCAACCTTTGGTTGAGTTAGAGACTGCTTGGACTGGGTGACCTTCAAGGTCTTTTCCAACCAAGACCAGATTCTGTGATCTGGTAGATGTTTGGTTTCACAGCCAGCAGCATGCAGCAAGCTTCTTGCTTGCTTAAAAATCCCCTTCCTAGCATCTGAAATAGCTGGAGGAGGAGGAGGAAGAGGCAGTGGGATCCAGTTTAGAAAGCCCAGCAGCACTGGGGTGAGCTAATGATAACTTTGCCATGAGCAATTGTCACAGTCCCAGACCTGCCAGGCTGCTTGGTGGTAGGCAGCTTGCTGATTCCCAGGCATCTGGTGGGACCAGCAGAGGATGAGGAGCTTGCCAGGCTGCCAACTGTGTGAAAGGGCACCGAGGGAAAAGGAAAAGGAAAGGCTAGGATGTGCAAGCTGGGACAGCAGGGAACTCTGCTACAGAGCTTCCAGCAGCTCTAGGAAGGTTCTGCTGCCCCTCTGCTCTGCCCTGCTCACACCACACCTGCAAGACTGTGTCCAGTTCTGGGCTCCCCAGTCCAATACAGACAGAGAGCCGCTGGAGAAAGTCCAACAGAGGCTTTGAGGATGAGGAAGGGACTGGAACAGCTCTGCTGTGAAGAAAGGCTGAGAGCCCTGGGGCTGTTTAGTGTGGAGAGGAGAAGGCTGAGAGGGGATCTGAGCGATGTCTATCAATAGCTGAGGGGTGGGGGTCAGGATGTAGGTGCCAGGCCCTGTTTGGTGGTGCCCAGGGACAGGACAAGGAACAGGCACAAGCTGGAACCCAGGAGGTGCCACCTCACCATGAGGAGAAAGTTCTTTGGTGTGAGGGTGCTGGAGGCCTGGAGCAGGCTGCCTAGAGAGGTTGTGGAGTCTCTGGAGAGCTTTGAGCCCCAGCTGGCTGTGTTCCTGTGTGACCTGCCCTGGATGCCCCTGCTCTGGCAGGGGGGTTGGACTGGATGGTCTCTGGAGGTCCCTTCCAACCCCTCCATGGGGTTCTGTGATTCTATGATCTCTATCTGTTTCTGGTCAAGACTCCATCAATGTGGCTACATCTCAAACCCTAGCAGCACTCACACCCTCACTCCCTTAAAATTCTGGTGGCTCATCCCCACCCCCAGAAATGTCCATGAGTGACCCCTGCTTTAAAGAGCTGCTGCCAGGGCCTTTTTCCCTCCCCTCTGCTATATTTGGCTCCAGTCAATGAATCCCAAATCCCTGCCTAATTACCCTCTAAGCTGTTAGAAAGAATCCACACGTGTCAGAGCAGGAAAGAGGATTACCAACTTTAAACTTAGCAATGTCTTGGTAATCCCAGGGGCTGCAGGGCTGCCCACCAGCACAGGGACAGCTTTAGAGGGGCCACCACCACCATCACCACCATCACCACCATGCTTTGCTTCTCCTGCCCAGCTCAGCCTGATTTGAGCTCCAGGGATGCAGGCTGACTTGCTCAGGTTGATGTGAAAATGTCTCCAGCCTTCACCTTTTGGCTCCATGAGGTCTGTGAGCAGTTGGTCACCACAGGCAGCTCTAAGGTCAAGTCCAGCTCCCAGCTTCTGGCTCCATGAGGTCTGTGAGCAGTTGGTCACCAAGGGAAGCTCTGAGCACAACTGCAGCCACACAGAGTGGTGCAGCAGAAGACATCTCAGGCTGGGCTTTGTTCCTGAGAAATCTGTACAGCAAATATGGACCAGGAGATGCATTTTACCAGAAAATCTTTTCTTTTGCAAGGAAAGAATTTATTTTGCCAGGAAATTCTCTGGTTTTGCAGGGAAATCCTTTCTTTTCCTGGGAAACTCTCTTTTCCTGGGAAATTCTGTTTTGCAGGGAACTTCTTTACTCTTTCCAGGAAATTCTTTATTTCCAAAGGGAGTCCTTTCTTTTGCTAGGAAATTCTCTGTTTTGCAGGTAAATTCTCTCTTTTGCCAGGAAATTCTTTCTTTCCCAAAGAATTCTCTATTTTTGCCAGGGAATTATCTGTTTTGCCAGGGAATTATCTGTTTTGCCAGGGAATTATCTGTTTTGCCAGGGAATTCTCTATTTTTGCTAAGAAATTCTTTCTTTCCCAGGGAATTCTCTATTTTGCCAGGGAATCTTTTCTTTGCCAGGAAATTCTCTATTTTGCTAGGAAAGACGTAAAATCTGTAGCTCTCTGCTCAAAGGATGCATCCAAGCCTTGGTTTGTTTGTCTTTGCTTAGGTTTGGGATTTTTTTCCCCTTCATTATTCTGGTTTTTTGTCTTTGTTTTTGGGGTTTTGTTTGTTTGGTTGGTTGGTTTTTTGCTCCCCTTCAATCCAAATTTCTCAGATAGCTTCAAACCACCTGAAGCAGCATTTTTGAGATGGTGAAGCAGCTGTGGATTCTTTTGACCTACTTCTGTAGGTCAAGCCCCAGAATTTAAAAGGCAAATAAACGTTGTCTTGAATGAATCTTACTGGAAGGCATTACTCCCCTTTGCAAGCTCCCTGTGAGCTTTGGCAGGTCTGTGCTGAATATTCATGGGGAGAAAAGCATAGAGAGATCCTTCCCTTTCCTCCTTACTTCTCCTCAGAAGAAGCTTTGAGTCACAGAATCCTAGAATGGCTCAGGTTGGACAGGACCTCAGAGCTCATCCACTCCAACCTCCCCACCATGCCCAGGGGCACCTCTCAGCTAGACTCAACTGCTCAAGGCCTCATCCAGCCTGGCCTTGAGCATCCCTCCCTGGGCAGCCTGTGCCAGAGTCTCACCACCCTCACACTCAAGAACTTCTTCCTCAGCTCCAGTCTGACCTTGCTCTGCCTCAGCTCCAAACCATTCCCCCTTGGCCTGGCTCCAGACCCCCTCAGCAAAAGTCTCTCTGCAGCCTTCCTGCAGGATCCCTTCAGGTCCTGGCAGGCAGCTCTAAGGTCCCCCTGGAGCCTTCTCCTCTCCAGGCTGCACACCCCCAGCTCCCTCAGCCTGGCCTCACAGCAGAGCTGCTCCAGCCCTCATTTCTCTGAAGTAGAGTTAACGTAGAACCTAAAGCAACAGAGGAGCAGAGCCACGACAGCAAGGCCCAGCCCATGGCTTGCCCTGCTCCCTTCTCATGGCTTGGATGAGATAATGAAACAAATCAATTGAAAAACCAGGCAGTGAGGGGGAAAAATAGAATGACTGATTGTGGTGAAAGCAAGGGGAGATGTGAGCTCAGGAGAACCATGGTAGCTGGGATGGAAATGGTTTGGCTCAGTGGTCTGATGGTTGGGCTTGGTGAGCTCCTGGTTGGACTTGATGATCATATGGCTGGGCTTGATGATCAGATGGTTGGGCTTGATGATCAGATGGTTGGGCTTGATGAGCTCATGGTTGGGCTTGATCAGATGGCTGGGTTTGATGCTGAGATGGTTGGGTTTGATGCTGAGATGGTTGGACTTGGTGATCAGATGCCTGGGTTTGATGGTCAGATGGTTGGACTTGATGATCAGATGCCTGGGTCTGATGGTCAGATGGTTGGACTTGATGATCAGATGCCTGGGTCTGATGGTCAGATGGTTGGACTTGATGATCAGATGCCTGGGTCTGATGGTCAGGTGGTTGGACTTGATGATCAGATGGTTCAGCTTGATGAGCTCATGGTTGGATTTGATGATCGGATGGTTGGACTTGATGAGGTGGTGGTTGGCCTTGGTCATCTAATGATTGGACTCAATGATCTTGAAGGTCCAGCCTCAATGACTCTAAGATTTGATGGCAGCAAATGTTTTAAGTGACCTGTTAAAGTTCTTGAGCGTTAAGAAATGGCCTCAGTTGTACCAGGGGAAGTTTAGGTTGGACATGAGGAACAATTTCTGTACTGCAAGAGTGGTTCAGGAATTGGAACAGGCTGCCCAGGGAGGTGGTGGAGTCCCCATCCCTGGAGGTGTTCAAGAGCACTTGGGGCACATGGGTCCATGGTTTGATGGTCATGCTGGTGTTGGGGTGATGGTTGGACTGGCCCTTAGAGGGCTTTTCCCACCCAAAGCATTCTGTGATTCTGTGCTTTTCCCTCAGCTGATTTATCTTGACCTTCACCACCCACCTCCTACACTCATTACCATTCCTCCTGACTCCTGAGGTGCTCTCCACGACATTTAAAGAGGTTTCTCCAGGGAGTGCTGCAGATCCTCCAGGCACAGAAACCCCATGGGGCAACACCTAACTGTTTTTGATGGCAGCCATCATTTCCCTGAGCTGGGGTGTCTCAGGGGGCCTGAGTCCAACAGAGACTCTGCTTAGCTCCAAATCCTTTTTGACTCTGCCTCAACTTATTATATCTGGAGAAGAGAAGGCTCTGAGGAGACCTTCTTGTGGCCTTCCAGTATCTGAAGGAGGCTCCAAGAAAGCTGGGGAGGGACTTTTGAGGGTGTCAGGGAGTGATAGGACTGGGGGGAATGGAACAAAAGTAGAAATGGGGAGATTCAGATTGGATGTTAGGAAGAAATTCTTCCCCATGAGGGTTGTGAGACACTGGCACAGGTTGCCCAGGGAGGTGGTGGAAGCCTCCTGCCTGGAGGTTTTTGCAGCCAGGCTGGATGTGGTTGTGAGCAACCTGCTGTAGTGTGAGGTGTCCCTGGGCATGACTAGGGGGATTGGAACTGGCTGATGAGGATCAGATGAGGTCCTTTCCAATCCTGACAATTCTATGAGCCTATTACAGAATCACAGATTGGTAGGGGTTGGAAGGGACCTCTGGAGGTCATCCAGTCCAACTCCCCTGCCAGAGCAGGATCACCCAGGGCAGGTCACACAGGAACACATCCAACTGGGATTGGAAGCTCTCCAGGCAAGGAGCCTCCACAACCTCTCTGGGCAGCCTGCTCCAGGCCTGCAGCACCCTCACACCAAAGAATTTTCTCCTCACGTTAAATGGAATCTCCTGGGTTCCAGTTTGTGCCCCTTGTTGCTTGTCCTATGACTGGGCACCACCACAAAGAGCCTGGCACCTTCTGTGCAAGCAGGAACTCCTTGGCTGGTATCTTCTCCTCATTCAACAAGATGCTTTCTCGTTTCAGTTGTGCTGCAGCCTCCCAGGAGCTGTGATGCTGTGATGGTTTCACAGATGCATGGAACCCAGCTTGCTTTATAACCCTGTGGGGCTGAGCTTTGATTTCAATGGGATTTAATTTTTTTCCCCCTGGTTGAAGACTAAGAGAGGACCACAGCTGTGTGAGGCAGAAGTCGGCGTAGCTCTGAAAGGAGGCTGAGGGAGCTTGCAGGGATGAGCTGCAACAGAAGGCTGGCAGGGGCTCTCCATACCCTATGCAAGGAGGAGTTTGGTTATATAAGCTTCAAAAGAGGCCTGTGTGGAGTGACTCAGATGCCTTCTGAGTTCTGAGATGCCTCAACTTTGCTAAGTTCCTTTGATACAAACCAAACTCCACCTTTTCCTCATCCTTAGCCTCTCCTGTTGGATGCTTGGTTGTAAAATAGAAGGAAGGGAACCTGCAGCCTCAGCTGCACTTGGATCATTCCTTAGGTGCTTCCATAGCACAGAGTGTATCTGGTTGGAAGAGACCTCCAAGCTCATGCAGCCCAACCACTGACAGAGCACTGCAGGGTCACCACTATACCATGTCTCCAAGCACCAGGGCCACAGCTGCTTGAACACCCCCAGGGATGGGGACTCCAGCACTGCCCTGGGCAGCCTGTTCCAATGTTTGAGAACCCTTCCAGTGCAGAAATATTTCTTGATTCCGGCCTGAACCTCCCCTGAGGTGGCTTGGAACCGTTTGCTCTGCTCTTGGAGATTGCCATCAAGGAGCAGAGGCTGTCCCCACCTCGCTCCAACCTTCCTTCATGAAGCTGCAGAGAGCAATGAGGTCTCCCTCAGCCTCCTCTTCTCCAGGCTGAACACCCACAGCTCCCTCAGCTGCTCCTCCCCAGCCCTGTTCTCCAGACCCTTCCCTAGCCTTGTGTCCCTTCTCTGGACTCTCTCCAGCACCTTCTCCACCTGGAAGCTGAAGGCTTTGCATACAATTTCCTGCACTCCTCTGGTTCCTTCATCTTTCCTTTGCTTGTAGAGTACAGAAAGGATGCAATGGTTCCTCCTTTGACAGGCTCCTCTTAAAGCCCCCTCCCAAGCATGGCTCTGCAGGCATGCAGCTGGTTTGGTGTAAGCAGGGTTGGGAAGCAGGCTGCAGGGAGGCAAACCTGATTTGGAGATGAAAACAAGAGATTTGTTGACTCAGGAAACAGAGATCCACTTAGCATCCCTCTGATGTGCTCCACAGCACACAGACTAAGGATGATTTGCTACCAGGTGCAAGTTAACTCCTACCAGGATCACAGAGTACTGGAGTGGGAAGAGCAGCTCCAAAGAACATCTAGTCCAACCCCCCCACTCAGAACAAGATCATTCATCTCCTGTGCACCTATCTAGGTGCCAGAAGGTTAAGGGAGGTTCTCCTGCCCCTCTACTTTGCCCTATGGAGGCCACAGCTGCAGTGCTGCCCTGTGCCAGAGTGACAGGGAATTGCTGAAGCGAGTCCAGGGCAGGCTGCAAAGCTGCTGAGGGGCCTGGAGCAGCTCTGTGAGGAGCAAAGGCTGAGAGCCCTAAGGCTGTGCAGCCTGCAGAAGAGCAGCCCCAGAGGGCATCTGAGCAATGCTCAGCAAGAGCTGAAGGAGCTGTGGGGGGCAAGAGGCTGGGGCCAGGCTCTGCTGAGTGGTGCCCAGGGACAGGTCAAGGGGCAAGGGGCACAGAGTGGAAAGCAGGAGGTGGCAGGAGGCGAAAGTTGTTTGTTGTGAGGGTGCTGGAGGCCTGGAGCAGGCTGCCCAGAGAGGTTGTGGAGTCTCCTTGTGTGGAGAGCTTGCAACCGCCCTGGGCACTGTGGTGCTGGGCAAGCTGCTGTGGGTGCCCTGCTGGAGCAGGGGTTGGGCTGGGGGAGCTCCATAGCTCCCTTCCCACCCTTCCCATGCTCCTATCTTCTTCAATCTGAGAGCCCTTCAGGTCAGGAGAGCCTGTGATGTAGCTATGGACACATGAAGCTGAATCACAGTTTGCAGTGATTCTCTCTGTAGGTCTTCAAGCAGGTTATTTTTTTAATTAAGCCTTAAATTAATGAGGTCTCTTAAAATTAATTAGCTCTCACTCCACACATTTTTGGCTGGTTTAGGGATACTTTTTTTCCCCAGCAGAAGCTGTGTCTGTTTTAGGCTCTTTGTGGCTTTCCCACCACGAAGTTCAGCCTGGAGAAGAGAAGGCTCCAGGGGGACCTAACAGCAACCTAAAGGGAGCTGAAAGAAGGATGTGGGACTGTTCCCAAAGGCCTGCAGAGACAGGACCAGGAGCAATGGTTTGAAATGAGAGCAGAGCAGATTGAGATTGGATGTGAGGAACAAGATCTGCAGCAGGAGGCTGCTGGAACACTGCAGCAGGTTGCCCAGGGAGGTGGTTGAGGCTCCATCCCTGGAGATATTCAAGGTGAGGATGGAGAAGGCTCTGAGCAACCTGATCTAGCGGAGGATGCCCCTTCTGAGTGCAGGGGGGTTGGACTGGATGCCCTTTGGAGGTCCCTTCCAACCCAGACTGTTCTGTGATCTGTTCATTGTATGATGTCCACACTTTCTCAGGTGGATGAGTGTCACCTTCTTGAGATAAAGAAAACTTAGTTGCTGGCCACCACTGAGAAGAGTCTGACCCCATCCTCTTGCCCTACCCCACCCTTTAGCTCTTACTGAGCATTGGCACAGCTCTGTGTCCTTCTTTTGCAGGGGACACCAGAACTGGGCACAGCATTCAAGGTGCAAGCTGTGGTCTCACCAGAACATGAAATAATCTTTTTTTCCCTTTTTTTTTAAAAACCAAAACACAAAACAGAGCAACCAAACAAAAACCCACAAACAAACAAAAAACCCTCCCAAAAACACAAACAAAAAAAACCTTAAAAATATTTAAAAGCCCTACAAAAACCACCACAACAAAACCAAACAACCCCCCCCCCAAAAAAAACAACAACCCCCCCAGAAAAACAACAAAAATTAAATTAAAAAAGAGTTTTAAAAGAGAAGTTTCCTTTGGGAGTCCCTAAAAAAACCTAAATCCATGCAGCTGCAACCCCCTAATTATTCCCCAGGCCACCTTCTGTTCTGCAGTTGTGGCTGTCTTTGGGTTAGTGCTTTAGTTTTTTTTCACTCAGAAAATAGTCAATTCCCCATTCTGCAAGGTTCTAAAGAGCTGCTGTGGCCTTCAGAAAAAGGCAAAGAAGTGGAAGAGGAAATATTCCACTGGTGCAGATGGTTTCACATTGGAAGGCTTGAAGCCTTTTGACAGGTTTTAAAAGCAGTGGTTGAGCTTCTGCTGGCGTAGCAGCTTAGTCTCTGTGGAATAAGTGATGGCAGGAGAGTGGGAGCTAAGGAAGGAGGGTGCTGTGGCCTTGAGGCAGCATCAACCACCTCTCCTCCAAAAAAACTGAGACTTCTAATTGACCTGAGTGATGATTTCTGCCTTGCATGGCTTTCAATGGTACAGAATCACAGAATTGTCAGGGCTGGAAGGGACCTCAAGGCTCAGCCAGTTCCAACCCCCCTGCCATGCCCAGGGACACCTCACACTACAGCAGGTTGCTCACAGCCACATCCAGCCTGGCTGCAAAAACCTCCAGGGATGAGACTTCCACCACCTCCCTGGGCAACCTGTGCCAGTGTCTCACCACCCTCATGGGGAAGAATTTCTTCCTAACATCCAATATGAATCTCCCCATTTCTACTTTTGTTCCATTCCCCCCAGTCCTATCACTCCCTGACACCCTCAAAAGTCCCTCCCAGCTTTCTTGGAGCCTCCTTCAGATACTGGAAGGCCACAAGAAGGTCTCCTGGGAGCCTTCTCTTCTCCAGACTGNATCTGTGCTTGGGATTACCTTGACCCAGCTGCAGAACCTTGGACTTGGTCTTGTTGAACCTCATGAGGTTGGCTTGTGGCCAGCTCTGCAGCCTGTCCAGGTCCTTCTGAATGGATCCCTTCTCTCCAGCCACACCACACAGCTTGGTGTGCTTGGTGAACTTGCTGAGGATGGAATCTGTCCATGAAAGCTCTTTTTCTGCCCCTCCTCTCTGAGCCCTCACGTAATTCAACCAAACAATTAGTCTCTTGGCAGTCAAGCAAGAGAGTCAAGTCAGTCAAGGTCTTCACTGACAGAAAATGAAACACTCAGGTGAGGAACTCCAGGAATGCTTTCCAAGTTCAATCAATCTTGAGTTCTGCTCATGAGGGACATGAGATTTAGATGATCTTCAAGGTCCCTTCCAACCCAAAGAGTTCTGGGAGTGATTTGCAGGGTGTAGGGCAGCAGCAGAAGAAATATTGTTTCTTTTCCAGCTTTAAACTCCCTTCAAACAAAGTTTGTCCTGACACTGCTTAAAATAAGTCCTTTTCCTGACCTCACTGTGAATGTCTGGGCCCACACCAAGCCCTGAAGGGGAAATGAGGAGAAAGTTGTTTGGTATGAGGGTGCTGGAGGCCTGGAGCAGGCTGCCCAGAGAGGTTGTGGAGTCTCCTTGTGTGGAGAGCTTCCAAATCCCCTTGGGCACTGTGCTGCTGGGCAAGCTGCTGTGGATGCCCTGCTGGAGCAGGGGTTGGGCTGGGGGAGCTCCAGAGGTCCCTTCCCACCCCCACCACAGTCCCTCTTGGCTTGTAGAAAGTCAGAATTCTGTGATATTTGCAAAGGAAAGCAGTGAGTAATTAAGCTTTAAATACACAAATAGCTTTGATTAGCTCTTTCCCCATGAGTAATCTCATCACATGTGTGTTTGCAGTGATAGGAGGGCTCAAAATAGCTCCAGCACCACCATATCCTTCTCCTGCTGAACGTTGGCATGGCATTTGGAGTAGTCTTCTTGGGTACAAAACTCTCTGGGATGTAAGAGGTGGTGAGAGTTAAATATATCCTTCAGGGGATGTGTGGAACAATGCCATCAAGCAGGACAAAAAAAACCCCAACAACCCTTCAGACCCAAAGGGGAGACAGACACAATATCAGCTGGACTAGTGGGAGTTGGTTTCACCAGTCCACACTCAAACTGGGCATGAAACCAGGCAGGGGGAGGGGAAATCTGGAATTCTCAAGCAGTTTGATTGAAATTTTGGACTTCTCAGGCATTATGAGAGAAGAAGACTCCAAGGAGACCTTAGAGCAGCATTCCAGTACCTGAAAGCTGAAGTCCCATCCCTGGAGATATTCAAGGTGAGGCTGGACAAGGCTCTGGGCAGCCTGATCTAGTGGAGGGTGTCCCTGCTGACTGCAGGGGGGTTGAACAGGATGAGCTTTGGAGGTCACTTCCAACCCAAACTGTTCTATGATTCTATGAAAGAGGCCATACAAGAAAGCCAGGAAGGGACTTTTGACAAAGGCTTGTAGGGACAGGATGAGAGGGAATGGATTGAAGCTGGAGGAGGGCAGACTGGAGATGAGGAAGAAATTCTTTGCAGTGAGGGTTGGGAGACCCTGGAACAGGTTGCCCTGGGAGGTTGTGGATGTCCCTCCACAGGGCATCCACAGAGCCAGGTTGGATCTAGCCTCAAGCAGCCTGGGTTAGGAGGAGTGTCCCTGCCCATGGCAGGGGCGTTGGAACTGGATAATCTTCAAGGTCCCTTCCAGCCCAACCCACTCCGTGATGCTGGGAACTAAGGTTTTAAAAATGGGTTGAAAAAGATGAAATTTCTGAACCTCCCCAAATCAACTTCTAAGCTGTGCCACTGAATGGTTCTGCTTATGATATAGGATCATAGAATGGTGTGGGTTGGAAGAGACCTTCTAAAGATCATCTAGTCCAAACCCATCTTTAACTAGAGCAGGTTGTTCAGAGACTCATCAAGCTTCACCCTGAATGTCTCCAGGGATGAGGCCTCCACCACCTCTCTGGGCAGCATGTTCTAGTCTTCCACCACCCTCATTATGAAGATTTTCTTTCTAATGACCAATATGAAAGGAAAAAAACCTTCTCTGGGGGTGCTGGAGCCCTGGAGCAGGCTGCACAGAGAGATTGTGGAGTCTCCTCCGGGAAGATTCAAAACCTACCTGGCCAATGTGATGCTGGGCAAGCTGCTGTGGGTGCCCTGCTTGAGCAGGGGGTTGGACTGGGTGAGCTCTAGAGGTCCCTTCCCACCCCTCCATGCTGGGATTTGGGGATGCTGATGTTCTGCTGTGAACACATAAAGTGACATTTTGAGAAGGAAGCCAGAAACAAGCCGGAAACAGAAATCAGACAGGAACCAGAGGCTTTGTGCTTGACACCAGAATTTTACCTGATGTGCAGAAGTCTCTCTCTACAGGATCTCCAGAGGGCCCTTCCAAGCCTCACCATGCTGGAGAAATACAAGAAGTCATTAATGAAGGGGGGAGAGGGGAGAAGAAACATTGAGAGATGATAGAGTGGTTTGGGTTGGATGGGACCTGAAGGATGCCCTAGTTCCAACCCCCTGCCCTGGTGGCAGAGAGACCTCCTGCTAGACCAGGTTGCTCAAGGCCAGATCCAGTTTGGTCTTACCACTGCTACAAAGCAAACTTGATTCATAGGCAACAGAAACCACTGACTGCTTCAGCAGAGGGGTTTGCAGCTGAAGCCAAGGTGTGGAAGAGTCCTGAATTGCAGGAGAGCTCCACCCGGGGGAGCAATGACTCTAAATAAGGTCTTCAGAGGCCTTATGATGCTGGAGACACCTAATTGCTATGCTAATGAGCACCCTGGAGTTATGTTGGCCTTCAGGATGGAAGTGCTGTGAGGATTAGTGAAAGATGTTGGGCAATTTGGGCCTCTATGTTTCAGAGAGGATCTTGAGAAACTAAAGCAGGTTTGGAAGAGAGCCCAGGGATCATTGGTTGGAGGTTTTTTCATAGAATTACAGAATGTCAGGGGCTGGAGGGGACCTCGAGACATCATCCAGTCCAACCCCCCTGCCAGAGCAGGATCACCTAGAGCAGGCCACCCAAGAACTCATCCAGGTGGGTCTTGAATATCTCCAGAGAGGGAGACTCCACAACCGCCCTGGGCAGCCTGTTCCAGTGTTCTGTCACCCTCACAGGGAAATAATTCTTCCTCCTGTTTCCATGGAACTTCCTATGCCTCAGCTTCCACCATTGCCCCTTGTGCTGGCATTGGGCATCACCCAGCAGAGCCTGGCTCCAGCCTCTTGGCACTCACCTGCACATATTTATCACCATGAATGAGGTCACCTCTCAGGCTCCTCCTCTCCAAGCTGAAGAGCCTCAGCTCCCTCAGTCTCTCCTCCTAAGGAAGATCTTCCACTGCCTTCATCATTTTCATGGCTCTGTGCTGGACCCTCTCAAGCAGTTCCCTGAGGTCTTTCTGAGGGGCCCAGAACTGGACACAAGATTCCAGATGTGGCCTCAGCAGGGCAGAGTAGAGAAGGAGGAGAACCTCTCTTGACCTGCTGACCATAGACCTTCTGATCCACCCAGGATGCCATTGGCCTTCTCGGCGACCAGAGCACATTGCTGGCTCATGGTCTGGCTGAATGGCAGCACAACCCTCCTGTGTCAGCTGCTCCTCCCAGTTTGCTGTCATCAGCAAACTTGCTGACAGGTAGAGATTGGAGGATTTCAATCAATTCAGCTTAGCAAAGAGACCTCTGCAACAGTGCAGGGCTAAGGAGACATAAATGATGTGAAGCTGATGGAGATCCATGAGGTCAGTGGGGAAGAAGGACCAGTTCCTGATTTTCCCTTCCCGTAATGACTGATGGCAAAATGCTGTTGGTCATCATAGAATCACAGAATTGTCAGGGCTGGAAGGGACCTCAAGGCTCAGCCAGTTCCAACCCCCCTGCCATGCCCAGGGACACCTCACACTACAGCAGGTTGCTCACAACCACATCCAGCCTGGCTGCAAAAACCTCCAGGCAGGAGGCTTCCACCACCTCCCTGGGCAACCTGTGCCAGTGTCTCACCACCCTCATGGGGAAGAGTTTCTTCCTAACATCCAACCTCAATCTCCCCATTTCTACTTTTGTTCCATTCCCCCCAGTCCTATCACTCCCTGACACCCTCAAAAGTCCTTCCCCAGCTTTCTTGGAGCCCCCTTCAGATACTGGAAGGCCACAAGAAGGTCTCCTGGGAGCCTTCTCTTCTCCAGACTGAACAACCCCAACTCTCAGTCTGTCTCCATAGCAGAGCAGCTCCAGCCCCCTGCTCATCCTCATGGCCCTTCTCTGGACACCTTCCAGCACCTCCAGATCTTTCCTCTAATAGAGGCTCCAGAACTGGATGCAGAACTCCAGGTGTGGTCTCAGCAGAGTGGAGCAGAGGGGGAGAATCCCCTCCCTGGCCCTGCTGGCCACACTTCTCTTGCTGCAGCCCAGGCTCTGGTTGGCTTTCTGGGCTGCAAGTGCTCACTGCTGGCTCCTGTTGAGCTTCTCATCCCCCAGCACCCCCAAGGCCTTTTCTTCATGGCTGCTCTCCAGCCAGTCCCTGCCCAGCCTGTATCAATGCCCTGACCCAGCTGCAGAACCTTGGACTTGGTCTTGTTGAACCTCATGAGGTTGTCATGGGCTCACCTCTGCAGCCTGTCCAGGTCCCTCCTCATGATCTTCATGATGTGGGGGGCATCATCCAACACCCCCTTGCTCCCATATCTCTTCCAGTTTTCAAGTTAAAACTGGCTTTAATCCTCCATCTGAAGATCAGGGTGGAGAAACTCCATAGCAAGATATAGATAGTCCTCAGTGACATAACCAGAGTGGGGTTATCCCTAAAGCTCCTGGAGTAGCACTTAAGTGCTTAAGCTGGCCTGGCTCCAAGTGTTTTGAGTCATTTAAGACCTCTCTGAAGACCTAGAAAGCAGACTGAGCATATTGATGGTCAGAGCAGAAGGTGAAGGCAGCTGCTTGGAACCCTGGAATGGCTCAGGCTGGAAGGGACCTCAGAGCTCAGCTGCTCCAACCCCCTGACATGCCCAGGGACACCTCTCAGCTAGACTCAGTTGCTCAAGGCCTCATCCAGCCTGGCCTGCAACACCCCCAGGCAGGAGGCAGCCACAGCCTCCCTGGACAGCCTGTGCCAGAGTCTCACCACCCTCACACTCAAGAACTTCTTCCTCAGCTCCACTCTAACCCTGCTCTGCCTCAGCTCCAAACCATTCCCCCTTGGCGTGGCTCCAGACTCCCTCAGCAAAAGTCTCTCTGCAGCCTTCCTGCAGGATCCCTTCAGGTCCTGGCAGGCAGCTCTAAGGTCTTCTTCTCCAACCCCAGCTGGATGTGTTCCTGTGTGACCTGCCCTGGGTGCCCCTGCTCTGGCACGGGGGGTTGGACTGGGTGATCTCTGGAGGTCCCTTCCAACCCCTCCCATTCTGTGATTGTCTCATCCTAACTGCTGGAACAGAAGCAAGCCCAGCACCAGAGGTGGCTGAGAAGAACTTCCTCAGGGCTGATGCTGCTTGTTCCCTCCTCTTACATCACGCAGCCCCAGCAGGACAAGAACCTTTGTCTTTCCACTGTCTGCTGACAGAAGGAGATAATTCAGTAGCCAGTAAAGCTCTTTCCATCCCAGCTCTTGGCCTCCAGCCAGGTTGTCCCAGGTCCAGAATACCACTGGCTTTAGCTAGATCAGCTTGTGCCTGGCCTTTGGCTAACTCCTCACTGAGCCCAGCCTGGTACTGGGTTGGAGCTGTTCAGAGCTGGTTTGGTTGAGGCTGGAGAGATGAAGTTCGTTGTCCTGCTAAAGCAGAGCCATTTTGGTTTGCCCAAGCACATTTCAAGTCAGATTAAGTTTTATTTTTTTTTCCTTCTTTAAATCAAATTATAGGGAAAAAAAACCCCCAAAACAAACCCCAGCAAAAAGGTTGGTAAAGAGGAAATCACCTCCCCAACACTTTTGACCTTCAACTCATAGATTCATTTAATGGGTTGGGTTGCAGGGGACCTTAAAAATCATCCAGTTCCAACACCCTGCCATGTCTGGGACCCCTCCCACTAGCCCAGGGTGCTCAAGTGGGGTAGAGAACCTTCCTTTACCTGCTGGCCACACTCTTCTTCATCCCCCAAAGGACAAGAAAGCTGGGGAGGGACTTTTGAGGGTGTCAGAGAGTGATAGGACTGGGGGGCATGGAACAAAACTAGGAATGGGGAGATTCAGATTGGATGTTAGGAAGAAATTCTTCCCCATGAGGGTGGTGAGACACTGGCACAGGTTGCCCAGGGAGGTGGTGGAAGCCTCCTGCCTGGAGGTTTTTGCAGCCAGGCTGGATGTGGCTGTGAGCAGCCTGCTGTAGTGTGAGGTGTCCCTGGGCATGGCAGGGGGGTTGGAACTGGCTGAGCCTTGAGGTCCCTTCCAACCTTGACAATTCTATGATTCTATGCAGACAAATGCCTTAGCCGCAGGTTTCTTAAACACCTCCAATGATGGGGACTCCACCAACTCCAGGAAGAGAGGAGAGTTGAGGAATCCAATCACTCATCATGGGTCAAACTCTTTCTCCTTACACCAGTGTGTAGGACATGATGTGTTTTGCTCATCTTGCTTTGGCCAAGAGTTGGCTCCCCCAGAGCTGCTGTGTGGTGTGCCCAGGGTGGTTTATCTCCCAGGCTTTGCTCTCTTTTGCTGTGTGCCCCTGGCAAGGTGGAATAAAATTTAAGGGCTATTAAAAAAAAAAGAAAAAGGAAAAAAAAAAAGAAGGCAGCAACGGGAAGTTTTTACTTTTATTTACAAGCTTCCAAGAAGGAAAAGTTGCAGGTCTGATCAGAGCTGCTCCTGCTGGGGCTCTGGTGTGGCAGGAATGATTTCTCTAAGGAAGCCCTGTCAGAGAGAGTTGATGGTGGTCTCCAAAGCACTTTAGAAAACATGCTGAGCTGCACAGCACCTCACAGGCACCTGCAGAGCTCTGAGGCTTTGCTAGCTCAGCTCCAAGGCTAATTACAGATTCTTTTGCTGATCATCAGGAGACAACAACTTCTGGAGAGCTGGTTGCTTGGAGAGCTGGGATGGAAGAGACTCAAAATGAGTTCATAGAGGCACAGAATTATTTTGCTTGGAAGAGTCCAACAGGAAGATGTTCTTCAATGTTTTTTTGTAGCATCAGAGAATCAGAATGGCTCAGGCTGGAAGGGACCTCAGAGCTCAGCTGCTCCAACCCCCTGCCATGCCCAGGGACACCTCTCAGCTAGACTCAGCTGCTCAAGGTCTCATCCAGCCTGGCCTGCAACACCCCCAGGCAGGAGGCAGCCACAGCCTCCTTGGGCAGCCTGTGCCAGAGTCTCACCACCCTCACACTCAAGAACTTCTTCCTCAGCTCCACTCCAACTCTGCTCTGCCTCAGCTCCAAACCATTCCCCCTTGGCGTGGCTCCAGACCCCCTCAGCAAAAGTCTCTCTGCAGCCTTCCTGCAGGATCCCTTCAGGTCCTGGCAGGCAGCTCTAAGGTCCCCTGGAGCCTTCTCCTCTCCAGGCTGCACACCCCCAGCTCCCTCAGCCTGGTCTCACAGCAGAGCTGCTCCAGCCCTTGGATCATCTTTGTGGCCTCCTCTGGCCTCTCTCCAGCAGCTCTGAGTCCTTCTTGGGACACCAGAGCTGGAGGCAGGATTGGAGGTGAGGTCTGAGCAGAGCAGAGCCAAGAGGCAGAATCCTTTCTCCTGCCCTGCTGCCCACACTCCTCTGGCTGCAGTCCAGCTGCCTGCTAGGCTGCAGGAGGGCTCTGTGGCTCCTGGGCAGCTGCTCACTGATCAACACAAGCACAAGCAGAAGATCCTTCCTCTGTTGTCTTTGATTTGCCACTGTTTTAACTCCAGACGCTCCACAGAACCGTTAAGGCTGGCAAAGGCCTCCAAGATGAAGCCCAGCCATCAGCCTGACCCTGCCAGGTCCATGGCTGATGGTACTGAGTTCCACTCCAGCTATTTCTCCATGCTTTGCATCCATCTCTGCTGCCTTCCTTCATCATAAGCCTGCTGTTGACTTCCAGGAGAGGAGGAGAAGCCAGCTTCTCCTCCATTGACACTCCCAGCTTGTAATTAGGACCGAAAATAGCTCCTTCCCCTGCCTTGATTGACACTTTCAGGGGTGCAAGTCACAGAATCACAGAATCAGCCAGGCTGGAAGAGCCCTGCAAGATCACCAAGTCCAACCAATCACCCAACCCTAACTAATCAACCAGACCATGTCACTAAGTGCCTCATCCAGGCTCTTCTTAAACCCCTCCAGGGATGCTGACCCCACCACCTCCCTGGGCAGCACACTCCCATGGACAATCTCTCTTTCTGGGAAGAACTTCTTCCTAACATCAGCCCAAACCTCCCCTGGCACAGCTTGAGACTGTGTCCTCTTGTCCTGTCACTGGGTGCCTGGGAGAAGAGACCAAGCCCCACCTAGCTCCAACCTCCCCTCAGGTAGTTGTAGACAGCAATGAGGTCTCCCCTGAGCCTTCTCTCCTCCAGGCTAAACAGTCCCAGCTCCCTCAGCCTCTCCTCACAGGGCTGTGCTCCAGACCCCTCCCCAGCCTTGTTGCCCTTCTCTGGACACGTTCCAGCATCTCAACAACTTTCTTGAGTTGAATTCAATTCAATTGAAGTCCCAATTAGCCACTTTTTGTGGAGCCTCCCCCTGGGAGAAGTCCTGCTGGAAGCTCTCCCCAGAGACACCCAAATGGGGGGAGGCCTCAGCAGGTTTTCCAGGCACAGAGTGGATAAGGATTGAGCATGGAGTCAGGGAATGGGTTGGGTTGGAAGGGACCTTCAAGGTCAGCTCCTTCCAACATTCTGTCATGGGCAGACACTTCCCACCAGCCCAGGTTGCTCAAGGCCTCATCCAGCCTGGCCTTGAACACCTCCAGGGTGGTCAAGGCATGGAACAGGCTGCCCAGGGCAGTGGTGGAATCCCCTCCCTGGATAGGCTTGAAAGTGGTCTAGATGTGGTGTGAAGGTGTGGGGTTAGCCTTGGGTGCTGGCACCTTGTGCCAGTCATGGTGTGAAGCTGTGGGGTTAGCTTTGGCTGTTGGCACCTTGTGCCAGTCGTGGTGTGAAGGTGTTGGGTTAGCTTTGGCTGTTGGCACCTTGTGCCAGTCATGGTGTGAAGGTGTGGGGTTAGCCTTGGGTGCTGGCACCTTGTGCCAGTCATGGTGTGAAGCTGTGGGGTTAGCCTTGAGCATTGGGACCTGCCTGTGCCCGCAAACCGCAGCCAGCAAATTGTGTGAGTGATCACTGGAACTCAGCAGGAAACGCAACACCTCTCCTGCTGGGCACTGGCCACCCAGCCCTTCACACCTGTCAGGCTGGGGGGTTGGAAGGTGAGTCCCCACGAGCAGCTGAAGTGGCTCCGAGGCTGGCAGCAGGACCTCAGGCGGTGGTGTCTCCAGCAGAGGGCAGCGACAGACAAAACCTCTCCTGGTTGTCCGACGGTAGTGTGGGTGAGGTGGGAACAGTCAGCTTGGCGGTGAAGCTCCTATGGGCAGCTGTCCAGGTTCATCACCCAGCAAGAACAGAAGAGATGCTGAGCAGAGCTCTGTCACCGGCAGCCAGAGCTCCAAGAGGAAAGAGGTGGCAGTGTGGGGGTTGTGTATCAGCACATTTGCATTTGGGGTCATTTGATCAGCTGCAGGTGGTTGCAGACCTCAGGAGAGAGCTCCCTCACCTCCCCAGGCCCTGCCAGATGCTTGCTTTTGATTCGTACTTTTCTGGGCTGAAAAGTATCACAGTCTCACAGTATATCAGAGGCTGGAAGGGACCTCCAGAGATCACCAGGTCCAACCTCCCTGCCAGAGTAGGGTCACTGAGGGCAGTCTGCACAGGAATGCATCCAGGTGGGTTTGGAAAGTCTCCAGAGAAGGAGACTCCACAACCCCCCTGGGCAGCCTGTTCCAGTGCTCTGTCACCCTCACTGTGAAGAAGTTTCTCCACATGGTGAGCTGAAATCTTCTGTGTTCAAGTTTGAACCTGTTGGTCCTTGTCTTATCACTGTGAACCACCCAAAAGAGCCTGGCCCCCTCCACTTGACACCCACCCCTCACATACTGATAGACATTGATCAGATCCCCTCTCAGTCTTCTCCAGACTAAACAGCCCCAGGGCTCTCAGTCTCTCTTCACAGGGGAGATGCTCAAGTCCCCTAAGCATCCTCATGGCTCTCCCTTGGATTCTCTCCAGCAGGTCTCTGTCCCTCTTGAACTGGGGAGCCCCAAACTGGACACAGGATTGCAGGTGTGGCCTCGGCAGGGCAGAGTAGAGAGGTAGAAGAACTTCCCCAGCCCTGCTGGACACACCTTTCTTGATGCATCCCAGGATCCCACTGGCTCTCTTGGCCACAGGAGTACATTGTTGTTCCAAGTATTTTGGAGGACTTTTCTTCCAGGCTTTGCTTTCCTCCTTGGTTCTTGTTCACCTGCATTTCTGTTGTGACCTTCCTCAAACCTTCTGCCTCATAGCCTCTTCTCAGTATTGGTTGTGTCTCATCTCTCACAAAGGCCAGTGAGAAATCTTTGCTCCTCTTGGAAATGTTGGAATCTTGGAGATCTCCCCTCTGAGCTTCATGTCCACTAAGACCCCTAGCACCCAGCACAGCCAAGTGTTAGGCTTTAAAGCCAAGTGTTAGGCTTTAAAGCCAGAGTTAGTGGCCCATGGACACCATCCACATCATTCCAGTTAGAGCCTGGAGCAGGTTGCTCAGAGAAGTGGGAGCTGCCCCATGGCTGGCACCATTGCAGGTCAGGTTTTTTGGGGCTCTGAGCAGCCTGGTCTAGTTGGGGATGACCCTGCTGACTGCAGGTGGGGTTGGACTGGATGACTTTTAAAGGTTCCTTCCCACCTAACCCAGTCTGGGATTCCATGTTTACATAAACCATCTGGAATCTCTTACTCCTCCACACTGCAAAACCCTCTAGGTCAGTTCAGGAGACTACAAGACCTTCATCTCCTACCCCCTTGGTGAAGCCAAGCTGAAGTCAGGCAAACAAGGAGCAGGCAGAGGGCTGCTGAAATGGTTTAGGCTGACAACAAAAGTGTTGGTGGATGACTTCCCAAGGAGGCAGAGATATGCTCTTATGGCCAAGAAGGCCAATGGTGTCCTGAGGGGCATGAAGAAGGGAGTGGTGAGCAGGTTGAGGGAGTTTCTCTTGCTCCTCTACTCTGCCCTACTGAGGCCACAGCTGCAGTCCTGGGTCCAGTTCAAGAGGGACAGGGAACTGCTGGAGGGAGTCCAGTGGAGGCTGCAGAGCTGCTGAGGGGCTTGGAGCAGCTCTGTGAGGAGCAAAGGCTGAGAGCCCTGGGACTGTGCAGCCTGCAGAAGAGCAGCCTCAGAGGGCATCTGAGCAATGCTCAGCAAGAGCTGAAGGAGCTGTGGGGGGCAAGAGGCTGGGGCCAGGCTCTGCTGAGTGGTGCCCAGGGACAGGCCAAGGAGCAAGGGGCACAGACTGAAAAATCCCTGCCCTGCTCCTGCTGGCCACACCACTGCTGCTCCAGGCTAGGATGCTGGTGGCCTTCTTGGCCACTTGGGCACCCACTGCCTCACCTTGAGCTGCTGTTGACCAGCACCCCCCATGTCATTTTCCATTGGGCAGTTTCCATCCCCACTTCCCCAAATCAAGCTCCACAGTCCCTTGTAAGCCTTTAATCAGAACATGACCTCACTTACCTCAGCCTGAGCTAATGGCAGATTCACAACACAAAGAGCCCAAGATGAGGGTGGTGAGACACTGGCACAGGTTGCCCAGGGAGGTGGTGGAAGCCTCATGCTTGGAGGTTTTTGCAGCCAGGCTGGATGTGGCTGTGAGCAACCTGCTGTAGTGTGAGATGTCCCTGGGCATGGCAGGGGGGTTGGAACTGGCTGAGCCTTGTGGTCCCTTCCCACCCTGACAATTCTGATTCTATGCGTTGGCTGTCTTCATGTTCCTCCTCACAGCTCCACCCTCTGCACTCGATTAGTTGATCTCTTAGCAAGGATTTGGTGACTTCTCATCCTGAACTGTATTTTTTCCAGCTTGTTTCAAATCCACCATAATCCCCTGTTTGAGATCTGATGGTCTGGGAGCGGAATTGATGTAATCTTCTCCCTGTAATTATGAGAAGATTTATCCTGCCCTGCATGGACCTGGGATGTTATACACCAGATTTAGTCATCTTCTGCCTGATACCCAGCTGCAAATATTGTTCTAAATTGGTTGATTGCATGGCTAAGCAGAACCTGATAGGCATGAAAGGAGATGAAACCTTTTTAGGCTTCATCCTAAGGTCCACATAATGAAGAAGAACCAATTTCCTTTGAAGAGTGGAGAGAGAAAAAGAAAGAGAACCTCACAATGACCTCCACCACGGAGAATTTGATCCACTTTTAACTTGGGCTTCCTTTTACAGGATCCCAGCATGGTGGAGGTTGGAAGGGAAGATGCACCCACAGCATCTTGCCCAGGTTCACAAAGTCCAGGTGGGTTGGAAGCTCTCCTGAAAAAGAAACGCCACCACAGCATCCCAGCATGGTGGGGTTGGAAGGGACTTCTGGAGCTCACCCAGCCCAACGCCCCTGCTCCAGCAGGGTACCCCCAGCATCTTGCCCAGCATCACAAGGTCCAGGTGGGTCACCTACACTTGCAATTAAAAAGGTCTTCAACACTTTTCTTTGTTTTCCACCAAAGACATGAGACCCACAGTGTCCACCACCAGAAAGTCAATGCACCTGGTGACCCCAACACAACTCTTTTCACCCTTCCCACTTAATTGAACCTTTTCCTACTCATCAGATCGACTTTCCGTTGGTTCAGATTCCTTCTTTGCTCCAAAGAAGGAAATATCAGGAACATTTCTCCCCATCTTTTCCTGCTTTGGAGCTTAAAGAAAGTCCATCTTGAAACCCTCTGGCAGGACACCCTGATTAATCTCATGGTTGGACTTGATCTTCGAGGGCTTCTCCCACCCAAATGGTTCTGTTGCTCTCAGTTGAGGACTCTGAGGAGAATTTGTTCACTGTCTTTAGCTCTTTCATGAGCCACATGTCCAAAATCTCATCTCAATTAGGTTATTTAGATGTGGCTGTATAGGGGCGTTGGATTGGATGACCTTTAAAGGTCCCTTCCAACCTTCTGTGATTCTCTGACTCTGTGTATCCCAGAAGACAGAGATAATGTTTGCTATTCAAATATTGACTTTCCAAATAATCGATTTAAAGCCATTGCCACTGCTCAGCCTCCTTTCAGGAGGTGTTGGACCACGATGGAGATGATCTGGACATGTGAGTCTCAAGGTGATTGCAGAATGCCCTTGGGCTCTGCCATCCTTTCACCACCTTGCTAGTTTCAAGATCCCAAACCATAGAGATTCATAGGCAAACACAGAGGTGTTCAAGGCCAGGCTGGTTGAGGCCTTGAGCAACTTGAGCTAGTTGAGAGGCTTCCCTGTGCATGGAAGGGGGGTTGGAGTAGATGAGCTCTGAGGTCCCTTCCAACCTGAGCCATTCTGGGATTCTGTGATAATGACCTTTAAAGGCCCCTCCCAGCACAAACCATTCCATGATTCCATGACACTTATCACAGAAGCACTTCTGAGTTGTGCCATTGAATGGTTTTTTTCAGGATGTAGTCATCCACGTTGAGCCAAACTTTAGGCAGGACCACCTTGGAAAGGAATAGGTTGGGTTGGAAAGGACCTTCAAGATCATCCATGGGCAGAGACACCTCCCACTTGAGCCCAGGTTTCTCAAGGCTTCATCCCAACCCTATTTAGTATTTATTATCTGTAATTTCTAATAACTAATATTTATTATCCACAAATTATCTTCCCAGTTACACCTAGAGGTCCCTTTGACTGCTCTCCAGGTGGCATTTTCAGGGCAACCCCGTGGAGATTGCGTTGTTTTTTGGTTTTTGTTTTTTTTTTTTTTTTTTCCCCAGCTGGATTCCATCAGGCTCAGAGCAGGGGTGGGGGTGTGGGCTCTGGGGATCTCTCCCCACCGGGGCTCTCAGAAGCCCTGAAGGGTCTTTCCCCATCGGCGTCCTTGGGAAGGGCGGGTGATTGTAGCAGCTGCTCCTTCACTGGTTGGGCTGGGAGCACTGCGGCTCCTCCTCCTTATCATCATCCCTCTCCTCTTCCTTCTCCTCCGTTTCTCCCCCCTCCACCTTGTTC
>VXBD01012329.1:27025-49520 GCA_013399975.1 Indicator maculatus
CCCCCCCTTCTTCCCCCCCCCCCCCCCCATCAGCTCACAGCCAGGCGTGTGGCCGCCCAGTTCCCCTCCGTCCCCTCCTTATCCCTTCTCGCTTTCCCCCCTACCCCCTTTTTTCTCTCTTTTGGGGGATTTTTTGGTGTGTTGGATATGGGTGCAGACCTCGAGGTACCCACATGAGCCTGCTCCGGTGCGGGGACCGGAGCATCTCCGGGGAGGAGAGGGGTTCAGCTTCCTCTCCGGTCACACACACACATGCTGGTGCTGCTGGAAAGCTTTCTCCACAGGGATTAGCAGCCACTTCACGCTCTTTCTAGCCTCTGCCTCTTCCTCTTCTCCTTTCCATCCTCCTCTTTCTCATCCATCTCTTGACCGAAGGAGAAGGAGCAGCCAAAGGTAAATTAATTCCCATTTCCTTGATAAAACTGATGGGCGATGGTGGGTCTGGGGGCTTGTCTACCCTCCCCTGCTGCCACCCAGCTTTCGGGGGTGGGGGTTTGGGAGATATTGGGGAGATACTCGGCATCCGCTCCTCCTCTAAACTGGTTCCCAGTGGTGTAGGAAGCGCTGGTGGGATGGATGGAGGTGGCTGCGAATTGTCGGGTGCGTGCAAAAGGGAGCCCTGGGCTTGGTTTCTGCCGTGAGAACCGAGGCTGGAGGGGGACAACGGGAGGTCTCTCTCTCCTCCCCCCCTTTCTCATCCTTTGCTGCATCATTCCCATGAGGAATTTTTATCTGGCTTTGCCTTACGCGGCTTTTACCTCCCTCCCCCCTCTTCCCAGTAAAGGATGGTTTAGCTCCGGGGAACCGGGGAAGAGGAAAGCTGGGGGGTCAGCCGCAGCCTCAGTGCGCTCCTGCCGCCCTGCCATCCCCCCCTCGGCACTCCGATTATGGCCCCTTGTCGTGTCCCCACCCCACCGCGGCTCCGGGCTCGGTCCTGGCCCCTTGTCCTGTCGTTCCCCACCGCAGCTACGGGCTCGGTCTTAGCTCCTCGTCCTGTTCTCCCCCGGTGGCAGCGGCTCCAGGATCGGTCCTGGACGCTTGTGTGTGTCCATCCGCTCCCCCGCCTTCCCCCGCTTCTCCTCCCGCCGCCCTACCCGCAGCTCCGGGCTCGGTCCTGGCCCTGCACCCGGCTTCCCGCTCCTCAATCCCGTATCCCTCGGTCCCAGCCCCACATCCTGGCGCCCCCCACCTGCCCTCAGCAAGACCGGAGCCTGGTGGCACCAGTGTCCCATCACCCCACGAACCCCGGTCATGGACCCGNTGTCTCATGTCCCTGTTGAGCAGGGGGGGGGGGGAATCTTTATCTCTTCCCCCACCCCTCCCAGTACACCCACTATGAGAGCTGGGAGCAGGCGAACTTGAGGCAGTGCATGTGTTCCCCCCCGAGGGAAGGGCAGAAGCATTCAATCAGGTCCCTTATGTAATTATGGCTTATTTATTTTTTGTTTCTTCTTCTTTTTAGTGGTGTTGGTGCTAAACCCAGCTCAGGAAAACTTAAAACCACTCTTGCGAGGCTTTATTTGCACTGGGGAGGGAGAGAGAGGGAAGTAAAATTAGGGAGTAATTAATAATTAACAGGAGGCACTTGGGGGTTCCACACGCAATCGATTGGGGAGAATCCTCCTTCATTCATGCCTCCGTACACCTGTCAGGGCTGGGCTGAATCCACCCTTAAAGTGCCCCAAAAATGGGGTGGTGGGTGGATGGAGGTGGGAGAAAGGGCAGCAGAAGTGAAAGATGATGAAGACATAGAGGAGGCAGTGCCTGGTCGTTAACCAAAAAGTGGTTGTTTAACCTTAAAATGGGCTCAGAAAGCAAGGTAGGCTCCCGCGTTTGGCTGCCGCCGCTGGGTTGTGCTTGTGCTGTTCATCCACCTTTAAAAAGGCAGCGCCGGTGTCTGCTGGGGGGAGGGTACCCATCTGAGGGCTTTCCCCTGAAAGGTTGCTCAGTCCTCCCCCCAGATCCAGGATCCCGAAGGCAAAAGGGTGGGGAACGTTTCAAGGGAAACTGGCTGCCGACAGGGACGAGGGCTGGGATTTTGTGACGGCGCCGCCGCCGCGGTTCCTTCTTGTCTCCTCTGGATCTTCTTTGCTTGGCAGTGTGTGTTTCACAACTCCTAAAATTAGTGTGGCTTCGTGGGAAAAATACGGTGGAAAAACGAGAGGGATATAAGCTGACATCTCCCAAAGGAAGCCTACAGCAGCGTTCCGTGGTTTTCTCTCCCTAAATCCGAGTTTTCTCCCTTTTCGTCCCCACACCTCAATGTGTGAAACCGCTGCTTCCATGCCAGGCTCCTCCTGCCCCATCTCAGGTGGGGTTTAACCCTTTGCCAGCTCTTGTAGCCAGCTCGTGTCGGGCTTTGCAGCGTCCTCCCCGCGGGGGCACCTCATCCCGGCACAGATCCTGCCCAGAAAATGTCAGCACCTGGGACTCCCCGCATGACCTCCGTGAATAGTTAACGCCGCAGTCTAAGGACTGAAGAGCAGCTCTGTTGCTGAGGAACCTCTCTGGGTTGGCTCTGGTGGTCATTTTCATCCTGCTCTATCCAAGCTCCAGGTCTTCCCCCCAAACTGTAAGCTCAGTGAGATACTCTCAGCCTGGTGTTGCCTTTTTCAGCCCCAGCTGGTGGTGGCACATCAGCCTGAGAGAGTTTCTCCAGACCTCCATCTCCCTTCCTTTGGATTTGTTCCCTTCTCTCCTCCGTGTCTCCAAAAGCAATGTTTTTGGTTGTGGGGCTGGGGGTGAGGGGAGCAAGGAATTGATGCTTTCTTCTCCTCTGCTGCCAAATTTGATGCTTGAGCACGAAGCTCATCCAGAGCAAGCTGAAAAGGGGATCTCCATGGTAACCATGGAGAGAGAGAGGATTTTCTTCCTCGCCACAGGTCATGGCTAGACACCCACCCGTTCCTCCACTTGGAGCAGCATTCCTCAGCACCTTCCTCTTGCTGCTGGTTTGGGGTTGGGTTTTTTGTTTTGTTTTTTTTTTTTTTTTTTTTTTTTTCTCCTGCTGGGTTGCTGCTGGTGCTGTTGACTCCTGCTTTCCACAGAGTTGCTCCATGCAAGGGGTGGGCAGAGCCTCTGGGTCTCTCTTCCTGCTTTCCTCTTCCCTCCTGCTTCCATCAGATCTCAGCATTTCCATGATTTCATAGGATTTAAGGAAAAGAAAGCAACTTGTTTTCATGAAATGCCAGACTGCTTTGGGTGGAAAGGGACCTGTAAAGGTCATCTAGCCCAACCCCCTGCAGCCAGCAGGGACATCCCCAACCACAGCAGGTTGCTCAGAGACCCAAACAACCTGACCTGTAGTGGTTCCAGCCACGGGGCAGCTCCCACCTCTCTGAGCAGCCTGGGCCAGGCTCTCTCCACCCTCAATGGCAAACATTTCTCCCTTTTCTCCACTCTCCATCTTCCTCTCTGAGTTGGCCTGGTGCCACAGGCCCTGAGAAAAAGTCTGTCCCCAGCTTTCTGCTCACCCCTGGAAGCAGGGAAAGGCCACCAGAAGGTGACCCTGGAACCTTCTCTTCTCCGTCAGGCTTTTGGTCTGAAGATCTGTCTTCAGATGAAAATGATAGAATTATGAAATCATTTTGGTTGGAGAAGACCTTTAAGGTCATCAGGTCCAACAGTAAATCCTGTACTGCTGGAACCAGGTGGGAATTGGCCTCTTCTTCCTGATATTAGGTGGTAGAATGAGAGAAAATGGCCTCAAATTGCCCCAGGGGTGGTTTAGGTTGACCATAAGGAACAATTTCTTCCCCAAAATAGCTGTCAAGGCCTGGCCCAGGCTGCCCAGGGTGGTGTTGGAGTCCCCATCCCTGGAGGAGTTTCAAAGCCATGGAGATGTGGTGCTGAGGGCCATGGTGGTGACCTGGCAGTGCTGGGTTCATGGTGGGATGAGCTTCAAGGTCTCTTCCAACCAAAATAATTCAGTGACTCTGTCACAGTAACAGGGAGCAGCTGCTTTCTGGGGTGGTTGTTGGGGTTGTTTTCCTTCTTCTCCTTTTTGAAGGACTCTCTGCTTGGATGATGTTCCTGTCCCACTTAAGGGAAAGTGAACACATTTTGGTTCCTCATGATCCTGAATCCAGCTTTCCCTAAGGAACATCCTCTGTTTTCTCCCCCCCTCCTTATCCCTTTTCTCCTGCAGCTTGTGCAGATAAGATCTCACCAGAGGCTGTCAATTGCCTCTTGGAAATGTTTCCCTCAGGCTGCTGGTGGCACCAGGTCCCCCCGGGCAGATTTCCAGTTCCTTTGCCTTTCCCTGTGACAGAGCTGGGGCTAATTTGCAAACATCTGCTGCGGCAACCATCTTGATAGAAGGCAGCAGCCATCATTTGTCACCAGGCAATATGTCCCTTGTGACTCTGCAGTTGGGAGGCAGCTGCTACTGCTGACTTTGGCCCTTCTGAACTCCTTGTCTTGGCAGCTTGGCTGTAGGGATGATCTGCAGAGCTTCATGGCTGCACAGTGTGGGTCTGCCTTCCTGTGGCTCTGTGCTGCTGGAAGTGTCACCTGTGGCCTTTGGAAAGCTGCTGGGGAACCCCTGGTGATGGCAGCTCCTGGCTTCCTACCTGGCTTGGCTAGAGGCATCTCTGGTGTCTTCTGCTGGATAAGAACCACGGTCTAGGAGCTCTTAAGAGGTAGCTGAGCAGTGGGAATGGGTTCACCTCAGTTGTTTGGAGAGGAAATGTTGGAATAGTAAGTACCAAGGAATCATGGAACGGGTTGTGCTGGAAGAAACCTTTCAAGGTCATTATCACAGAATTCTGGAATGGCTCAGGTTGGAAGGGACCTCAGAGCTCATCCACTCCAACCTCCCTTCCATGCACAAGGATGCCTCTCAGCTAGACTTGGTTGCTCAAGGCCAAGCAACTTGCACTCCAAAGCCAGTCAACCCCTAACCCTCTGTGGTGGTGGTCTCAGAGGGAGCCCCAGAAGGTCTCAGCCTCTTGGCCAAGTCACTGTCAGAGGATTGTCACCCTTCAGGTGTCTGGCAGCAGAGCTCAGAGAGCTTTTGCCATTCCCTTCTGCAAATGAAGGCTGACAACAGAGGAGGGAGTTTGAGCTTTCTGGGCTCCACTCCAAGTCCTGGAGTGAAATTCACTTCAGTGGCTGCCTCAGCTGCCTGCCCCTCTCTCCTCTGTCTGCCCAGCCATGGTGGCTTTGTCTCCTCAGCTTCACTCATGGTCCTGCTGTGGGCACCACGCTTCACTCTCCCCATTTTGCTGCGTTGTGCTGGATGCTCCTCCTGCTTACTTGTCCTTAGACATAGGTGGAGGATGGAAGCTATAAACAGGACTTGGTTTGCTGTCATTTTTAGCTTTGCTGCCACTGGACCCCACTGAATGGCACCAAGCAATGCCAGAAAGTGAGTTGAGTTTAGCTGTGGTGCTTCAGGGTAGAGTTTAGTGGTCATGGTACCTGGGCTAGGGTTGGTCTTGATGATCTTGGAGGTCTTTCCCAACCCTTAATGATTCCATGAGTCTAAGTTTGCTGATGGTACCAAGCTGGGAGGAGTGGCTGACACCCCTCAGACTGTGCTGCCAGGCTGCAGAGCTGGCTGGAGAGGAACCTTGTGGAGTTCAAGCAGGGCAAGCACAGGGAGAAACTCCTGCTCCTGGGGAGAAACAACCAGCTGAGGGCTGACCTGCTGGGAAGCAGCTCCAAGGAGAAGGAGCTGGGAGTGCTGGTGGACAACAAGGTGCCCAGGAGCCAACAATGCCAAGAAGGACAAAGGTGTCCAGGGGAGCATGAGGAAGAGTGTGGCCATCAGGGCGAGGGAGGTTCTCCTGTCCCTCTGCTCTGCCCAGCTGAGGCCACAGCTGCAGACTGGGGCCAGTGCTGTGCTCCCCAGTCCCAGAGGGACAGGGAAGTGTTGGAGAGAGTCCAGGGTTGGCTGCAAAGCTGCTGAGGGGCCTGGAGCAGCTGTGTGAGGAGCAAAGGCTGAGAGCCCTGGGGCTATGCAGCCTGCAGAAGAGCAGCCCCAGAAGAGATCTGAGCGACTGGTCCAGTTCTGGCCTAGCCATTATTAGCTGGCCAGAAGAATTAATTAATTGATATGCTTGGACCAGATGCTCCTTGATGGCCCTTCCAGCCTGGCATTGTTTGATGCTGTGCTCAGATCTCCTTCCTGCAATGCAAGCTGCTGCAATACAACCTCAGCTTCTCTGTGTAAGGAGAGCAGTCCCCCAAGGATGATTTTCACCCAAGCAGGATGTAAATGATTGTTAGTTTCTGTTGCTTTAGCTTTTGTGTTTCCACTGGGATGGGTTGCACACGGATTGGGTAGGTTGTTCACATCCTGGAGGTCCTCTTAACAGAGATTTGATTCAGTTGCTGCTCATAATCCTTCTTTTCCCTTCCCTTCTGTGTGATAAAAATTGAGATTAGTCCTCAGCATCAGATCCCAATTAAAATATTATTGGAGGGGTGACACCAAAGAGCCTTTGTGTTTGAGTGCCTGAGATGAGAGCACTCCCTGTGAGACACTTCCCCTGGTCTCAGCTTGGAGATAGCTCTGCAAGCCTGGATGTGGTGTGGAGAAAACCTTCTGGTGCTGCTCAGGGATGATTTTGATGTTGTGGTTCTATGGTAAAGAAATAAAATCACAGTGTGGGGGAGGTTTGGAAGGGACCTCTAGAGATCATCCAGTCCAACTCCCCTGCCTAAGATCCAGATGTTCTCCAGAGGTTCCTTTCAACCCATTCTGTGATTGTGCTCCAGCAGGGCACCCACAGCAGCTTGCCCAGCAGCACAGTGCCCAGGGGGGTTGCAAGCTCTCCACACAAGGAGACTCCACAACCTCTCTGGGCAGCCTGCTCCAGGCCTCCAGCACCCTCACACCAAACGACTTTCTCCTCCTGCTCAGCTGCCACCTCCTGCCTTCCACTCTGTTCCTCTTCCCCCTTGGCCTGTCTCTGGGCACCACTGAGCAGAGCCTGGCCCCAGCCTCTTGCCCCCCACAGCTCCTTCAGCTCTTGCTGAGCATTGCTCAGATGCCCTCTGGGACTGCTCTTCTGCAGGCTGCACAGCCCCAGGGCTCTCAGCCTTTGCTCCTCACACAGCTGCTCCAGGCCCCTCAGCAGCTTTGCAGCCTCCCCTGGACTCTCTTCAGCAGTTCCCTGTCCCTCTGGGACTGGGGAGCACAGCACTGGAAGCAGGACTCCAGCTGTGGCATCCCCAGGGCAGAGTATTCTGCATGAGTGTTTCATCTTGGACACAAGAGCCTCATGCATCTGGCTGACAGTTCAGGAGGTGGTGTTGTCCCTCATGGAGAAGATAAAATGAGATTCAGGTTCAGGTGTTACTTGCATGTCCATGTGATGTGGATGTGGGGGTTCTGCTCCCATGGTCACCAAGCCTGATATGATTTAGAGTAGATATTCCATACGAGAACCAGCTGATGGCCAGGTAATTTCTGCCTGGGAACTTGACATTTAGAACCAGCAAGGTGGGAAAGGACCTCTACGGTCACCAAGTCCAACCATCAACCCAACACCACCATGACCACTAAACCATGTCCCCAAGTGCCATGGCTGCATAGAATTAGTTTGCTTGGCAAAAGCTCTCTAAGATCATCAAATCCAACCATCACCCCAATACCCCCATCCCTAATAGCTTCACAGAATGGTTTGGGTTGGAAGGGACCTCTAAAGGTCATTTAGCTCAGCTCACTCTGTAGTAAGCAGGGACAGCCTCAACTACGTCAGGAAGGTTGGCAAAGCCCTCTAAGGTCATCCAGTCCAATCATCAACCCAACACCACCATCCCTAATAGATTCATAGGATTATGAAGGTTGGCAAACCCCTCTAAGGTCATCAGGTCCAACCCCTAGCCCAACGCCCCCATGGCTATGATCCCATGTCCCCAGAGGCCATGCCTCCATGTATTTTCACCCCCTGGTTGTTATGATTCCTTCTTCTGAGCACATCCTGTTGTTTCCTGATGATCTTCAGGGGTGATATCTCCCTTTCTCTGGGCTGATTAACAGGGGAGTGGCAGCTTGCCCCAGGAAGGCCTCAGGATTATTTGTTTTCCTTGATGTTCCAAATGCTGCCTTCAAAGCCCTCCTTCCTTAACACTTTTCTCTGGCACTGAACCCATTTTCTAGAGGCTTAAGCTGAGAAGAAAGAGATTTTTCTGCTTCAGCAATTAATATTAAAATTAATTTAAAGTGACAGCCCTTAAAAGTGGGTTGCAAGGAGACCCAAATCCCTCTGATCCTTCTGCTGGGTCCTTTGTGGCATCAGAGGGATACTTCTTTGATGACGAGATCCTGTGCAGGACCCACAAGCAACACTTGATGGGTTTAGATCAAAACAAACATTGAATATTTAATCCTTGCTGTGCCTCTCCTCCAGGAGACAGGAGCCTCCTGTGAAAGAAAGGGAAGCAAAAACTGGGTGAAATTTCCTGCGTCTTGAGCAACAGCATGGAAAACGTGACCTATTTTCAGTGACAAATGATAGGAAAGGCAAAAAAAAAAAAAAAAAAAAAAAAAAGCATTTGAAGAGGCACTTGGGAAACTGGGAGGAGAGGGAACCTCCTGGGGTTCAAGCAGGGCAAGCACAGGGTCCCGCTCCTGGGGAGGAAAAACCTCCTGCAGCAGGGCAGCTGAGGGGGGACCTGCTGGGAAGCAGCTCCAAGGAGAAGGAGCTGGGGGTGCTGGTGGACAACAAGGTCTCCATGAGCCAGCAAAGTGCACTGGTGGCCAAGAAGCCCGAAGGTGTCTTGGGGGCATTAACTGTGACCAGCAGGTGAAGAAAAGTTCTCTTCCTTCTCTGCCCTTCTCTGCTTAGGCCACAGCTGCAGACTAGGGCCAGTGCTGTGCTCCCCAGTCCCAGAGGGACAGGGAATTGCTGGAGAGAGTCCAGGGGAGGCTGCAAAGCTGCTGAGGGGCTTGGAGCAGCTGTGTGAGGAGCACAGGCTGAGAGCCCTGGGGCTGTGCAGCCTGCAGAAGAGCAGCCTCAGAGGGCATCTGAGCAATGCTCAGCAAGAGCTGAAGGAGCTGTGGGGGGCAAGAGGCTGGGGCCAGGCTCTGCTCAGTGGTGCCCAGGGACAGGTCAAGGGGCACAGAGTGGAAGGCAGGAGGTGGCAGCTGAGCAGGAGGAGAAAGTTGTTTGGTGTGAGCGTGCTGGAGGCCTGGAGCAGGCTGCCCAGAGAGGTTGTGGAGTCTCCTTGTATGGAGAGCTTCCAACCCTCCCTGGGCTCTGTGGTGCTGGGCAAGCTGCTGTGGGTGCCCTGCTGGAGCAGGGGTTTGGGCTGGGAGAGCTCCAGAGGTCCCTTCCAAGTGTTGTGATTCAGCGACACTTGTGGGGTTCTTTGATTTATAGCAGAACAGGTCATCAGTGACCTCCTTCCAGACTAGGACTTCAAGCTTTGAGAGCAGATCTCCATCCTAATATCCCTTCAGTAGGAGCCAGTGTCCTGTTGCACAGCACCCCACAGAGTTTGTCTTACCAGGGTTCCCAGGGAGTCCACACATGGCTACCTAAGTCCACCCAGATTGCCTTGACAAACCTGGGCTAGTGAGAGGTGTTCCTCCCCAAAGCAGGGGGTTGGAACTGGATGATCTTGAAGGTCCCTCCCAACCCAACCCATTCTATGAGTCTATGAATCCTCTACTTCCACATTTATTCCAAGCAAAACCAAATTGTGTAACTCAGAGAAACAGGGAGGGAAGGCACTGAAGGTAAAGTTCTCCAAACCACCACTTGTGCCAAAAGCTTCATCTTCTGCAAGTCTAGCTCTGAATCTGGGCATTGAAGGGTCTGGAGAACAGGGTTGGGGAGGAGCAGCTGAGGTGTTCAGTGTGGGGAAGTGGAGGCTGAGGGAGGACCTCATTGCTCTCTACAGCTCCCTGAGAGGAGGCTGGAGCCTGATGAGGGTTGGGCTCTTCTCCGATGGAACAACAGGACAGGAGGAAATGGCCTCAAGTTGCACCAGGAGAGGTTTAGATTGGTCATGAGGAACAATTTCTTCCCCAAAATGGGAAGGCCTGGCCCAGGCTGCCCAGGGCAGTGGTGGAGTCCTCATCCCTGGAGGGGTTTCAGGGCCTTGTAGATGTTGTGCTGAGGGACATGGCCAGCTCTGGATATGGTTTGGTTTGCTTTGGTTGGGTTTAGTTCTGGACATGGTTTGGTTTAGTTCTGGACAGGGTTTTGTCTAGTTCTGGACAGGGTTTGGTTTGGTTTAGTTCTGGACAGGGTTTTGGTTTGGTTTTGTTCTGGACAGGGTTTGGTTTGTCTCTGGAGATGCTGCTTTGGTTTAGTTCTGGTTGAGGTTTGGTTTGGTTTAGGTCTGGAGAGGGTTTGGTTCAGCTCTGGGCAGGGTGATTGGGTGATTCAAGCAGAGCTTTCCATCAGCCACCTCCCAGATCCCTGGGGACTCTGCATGTCCCCCAGGTAGCTTCTGCCATGTGAGGATATCTGGCCTGGCCTGACTTGCTCCTGCCATGTCCGATCTGTCTGCCAGCTCCTCATGAGAGTCCTTCAGCTTTTCCCTGAGGCTTATTGGTGAACTTCAGAGATCTTGGGGAGCTCCCCAGGAAGCTGGCCTCAGGCTCTCTGTCTGTCTGTGTGTGATCAGGCTGCATACAGCATGGCTTCAGGGAAACCTATTACTGCCCTCTGAGAAGCTCAAGAAGATGAAGCCATCTGTGGGTCTGATCTCATTAGTTGAGCTCTAGAATGTCGACCTCTGGGAGATCTCAAACCAATAAAAGGGAAGTGTGGTGTGAGTTCCCAGGCTTCACTTGTGCTGGAATGTTCGTTTCCTGCCAGCATTCCTCCATATCGTGGTAAAAAGAAAGGAAAATGCCTTGAAATGGACCGAACTCCCTGGACGGAGTTTAGAGTGAGGTGGGGGTTGGGCTCTTCTCCCTAGTACCAGGTGAAAGGACCAGAGGAAACGGCCTGAAATTGTGCTAGGGGAGGCTCAGGTTGGAGCTGAGGAACAATTTCTGTGCTGCAAGAGTGGTCAGGGACTGGCACAGGCTGCCCAGGGAGGAGGTGGAGTCTCCATCCCTGGAGATGTTCAAGAATGTGTGGCTATGGCCTTTAGGGCCTTGCTTTGGTGGCCATGATGGGGTTGGATTGATGTTGGACTGGGTGATCTTAGAGGTCTTTTCCAACCCCAGACAATTTTGTGCTCTTCAGAGGAGCTCCGGTTGCTGGTTGGTGAAGCACAAAGTGTGCCACTGGCATCCCAGCACTGCTGCTCACAGAGGCTGTCAGCTCCCTTTCCGCCTCAGGGATCTTCTCTGCTCATTTGGGAGACCTCAGTGAGCAGCAAAATTCAGTCAGAAGGAAGCTTTTTGGATAAGTGGGGATGCAAGGAGTCAGCTCATTTGGATTCAGAGGGGGTAGGGAGGAGATATTTGGTGTGGTTCGCTTGGATTTGCTGCTTAAAAGCATCTGGAGGGGAAGCAGCTGAGAAAAAAGGGGAGAACAAAATAAAAACCACAAAATAATCTCAGAAGCAGAACATTTTCTGTGGGGAAGGGCTGGGTTTGTGCAGTTGGGAGGCTGTGAGCACAGAGAAGGAAGTCCCCTGCCTGAAGAGGAGCTCTGAAAGGTGGTGGTGCTGTGATGGATCCTCCTGACTCACCTTGGGCCAGCAGGCAGCACTGCTGCTGGAGCCATGCAGAAAAGGCCTCCCAGCTCCCTGTCCTGCTGAAGGCTTCTGGAGAGGAGCTCAGTGCTGTTAACTCTTTGTATGCTCACCTGGAGTGAGCAGAGTTCAGCAAATCAAATCAAAAGGGAGGGTTGGACTGGATGATCTCCTGAGATCCCTTCCAACCCCTAACCTACTGTGAAATCAGAGAAAGGTTTGGGTTGGAAAAGACCTTTAAAGTTCATGGGTTGGAAGGGAGCTTGAAGACCATCCAGTTCCAAGCTCCTGCTGTGGGCAGGGACACCTCCCACCAGCCCAGGCTGCTCGAGGCCTCATCCAGCCTGGCCTTGAACACCTCCAGGGAGGGGGCAGCCACAGCCTCCCTGTGCAACCTGTGCCAGTGTCTCCCCACCCTCACTACAAAGAATTTCTTCTTCCTCTCCAGTCTCAGTCTCCCCTCTCCCAGCTCAAAGACATTTTTCCCTGCCCTGTCACCCCCAGCCCTTGTCTGAAGTCCCTCCCCAGTTCTTCTGGAGCCCCTGCAGGCACTGGAAGGCTGCTATAAGGTGTCCCTGCAGGCTTGTCTTCTCCAGGCTGAAGGGCAGCAAAGATAGTGAAGGGTCTAGAGAAGAGGTCTGGTGAGGAGCAGCTTGAGGGAACTGGGTCTGTTTGATATGGAGAGCAGATGGCTGAAGGAAGACTTTCTAGCTCTCTATAGCTCCCTGAAAGAAGGCTGGAGTGAGGTGGGGGTTGGGCTTTTCTCCCTAGTATGATGTGGTAGAACAAGAGGAAATTGCCCCAAGTTGCACCAGAGAAGGTTTAAGTTGGAGCTGAGGAACAATTTCTGTGCTGCAACAGTGGTCCGGAACTGACCCAGGCTGCCCAGGAAGGTGGTGGAGTCCCCATCCCTGGAGGTGTTCAAGAATGTGTGGCCACGGCCTTTGGGGCCATGGTTTGGTGGCCATGGTGGGGTTGGGTTGATGTTGGACTGGGTGATCTCAGAGGCCTTCTCCAGCCTAAATGGTTCTATAATTCTCTGTGTTAAGACTGAGCAGTCCTGGATAGTTATCATGTCCCAGTGTGGAGTATGAGCAGGAGGAATGTCTCTAGCATGGAAGTGGTGCTGAGGGACCTGGTTTGGTGGTAGCAGCTTAGAAGTGCTGGGACTGTGGGCTCTGGGTGAGAGGTTGCACTGGATGAGCTCCAAAGTCTCTTCCAACCTCAGCAGTGGTTCTCTGAAGTGCAGAGACCACCTCAATGTGCTGTGGCAATGGGGAGTAATGAGGAGGAACGACCCAAGATGAGTTCAATTCAGCAGTCCTTGTGGGGGGGTCTCTTCTCATGAGAGGCTCATTCAGAGCTGTCTGGGCAGCAGAGCTGAAAGCAGGCTCCCAGCTCCTTATCTGTGGAGAGGTTTTTGTAATGTCAAAGAGGTGGAATGAGAGCAAGAATAGGTTGTTAGCCTCATCTGCATGAGAAAATTAGCTGAGGTTGCAAGCTGGGAGGAAGCTTCAAAGGGCTTCCACACCTCTGTTCCATGGTATCTGATCAAGGTCTCCATGAAGGCAAAGAGCTTCATCCCTTTAAAGCTTTCAAAAGCCCTTCATAGAAAACAGATTTTAAAAAAAAGTTTCCTTTTCCCCCCCAATTATTAATTATTTATTTCCCCCCCCAATTTATTATTATTATTTCCATTATTATTATTTTCATTATTATTATTTTCATTATTATTATTATTTTCAATTATTATTATAGTCAATTATTATTATCTTCAATTATTATTTTTGATAGTAAAGAAAATTGTTTTAGGTGGGAGGTTTGGGGAGTGCTTGGTTTGGTTTTGGTTTTTTTGGGGGGGTTGGGGGTTTTTGGAGTGCTTTCTGGGTTTTATTTTGTGTGTGTGAATCCGAGCTTGATTTCTTTTTTTTTAATTGCAAGATCTCTCTCCCAACCACTCAGCCTTGGACTTTAAAATGGAAATGAGCATTGCTGTTTTAAATGCAGATTGCTCCCTGTACCTTGTCTCCTCTGGGTTTCCTCTTGCTTGAGTCCCTTTGGTCTCAAATGATGTCATTTTTATTGCACACTGTTCCAGCCAGAAACCTCAATATGCCTCATGGGTAGCACAGTGATCTGCAGAGGTCATAGAATCCCAGAATGGTTTCAGTTGGAAGGGACCTCAGAGCTCATCCACTCTGACCTCCTCACCAAGTCCAGGGACACCTCTCAACGAGGTTGCTTCATCCAGCCTGGCCCTGAGCACCCCCAGGCAGGAGGCAGCCACAGCCTCCCTGGGCAGCCTGTGCCAGAGTCTCACCACCCTCACACTCAAGAACTTCTTTCTCAGTGCCATTCTGACCCTGCTCTGCCTCAGCTCCAAACCATTCCCCCTTGATCTCTCTCCAGACACCATCAGCAAAAGTCTCTCTGCATCCAGTCCAACCCCCCTGCACTCAGCAGGGACATCCTCCACTAGATCAGGTTGGTCAGAGCCTTCTCCAGCCTTACCTTGAATATCTCCAGGGATGGAGCGTCAGCCACCTCCCTGGGCAACCTGTTAACAGTGTTCCAGCAGCCTCCTGCTGCAGATCTTGTTCCTCACATCCAATCTCAATCTGTTCTGCTCTCATTTCAAACCATTGCCCCTGGTCCTGTCTCTAGACACCCTCAGGAAAAGTCTCTCTGCAGCCTTCCTGCAGGATCCCTTCAGGTCCTGGCAGGCAGCTCTAAGGTCCCTCTGGATCCTTCTCCTCTCCAGGCTGGAACTTGGGGACATGGTTTAATGGCCATGGTGGTCTTGGGTTGCTGGTTAGATTGGATGATCTTAGAGGGCTTTCCCAACCCATTCTGTGATTCCATGAACCTCCTGACAGGTTCCTGCTGCTCTTGATATTCCTGATGGACTAAGTGTGACAATGTCCTGCATCCCTAAAAGAGCCTTGGTGTTCCTCTTGCGTCAGCTGGGCCTGGACAGTTGAGTGTCATAATTGGGCCTCTCACTCCAAGAAGGACATTGAGAGGCTGGGGCAGGTCCAGAGAAGGGCAACAGAGCTCGGGAAGGGTCTGGAGAACAGGGCTGGAGAGGAGCAGCTGAGGGAGCTGGGGGTGTTTAGTGTGGGGAAGAGGAGGCTGAGGGAGACCTCATTGCTCTCTACAGCTCCCTGAGAGGAGGTTGGAGCCAGGGGGGGTTGGGCTCTTCTCCCAAGGAACAAGAGGCAGGACAAGAGGAAATGACCTCAAGCTGCATCAGGGGATGTTTAGGTTGGACATGAGAAACAATTTCTTCCCCTTTAGGGTTGTCCAGGCTTGCTCCCAGCTACCCAGGGCAGTGATGGAGTCTCCATGCCTGGAGGGGTTTCAGAGCTGTGGAGATGTGGTGCTGAGGGCCATGGGTTGGTGGTGCCCTGGCAGTCCTGGGTTAAGGGTTGGAGTAGATGGCCTTAAAGTTCTCTTCCAGCCAAAAGGATTCTGTGTGGCAAGGGCTGTCCACTCCTCATACTTGTTCCTCAGCAAGGTGGTGGATTTTGTTCAGATGGTGCTCAAAGAGGAGCTTCAGAGCAGGAAGGCAAAGCCTGGCTGCAAGTGATGCTGGAGGGAGCAGGGGAGAGCAGGTTTAGAAGCCAAGAGCTTGTGCCAGAAATAACTGCAAGCCACAGAGGAGAAAATGTCTTTGTGGAACGTTGTGTAGGAGCAGCAGAGCTCCAGCAGCTGCTGCTTGGTGGTGCCCACATGCAGGGATTAAAATAACTCTGGGCCAGATGGGGGTGTGTGGGGGGGTGTTGTGTGTGTGTGTGCAGGATTAGTCCACACCTTTGGCCAAGCAGGAGGCAGCTTGGGTTGGGTTGTTGGCAGGTGGAGTTGGGCTGTGTGGGGTTCATCTGTAGATACTCACCTGGGACTGATTCCAGGACTCTGGCACAGGCTGCCCAGGGAGGTTGTGGATGCCTCCTCCCTCGGCGTGCTCAAGGCCAGGCTGGATGAGGCCTTGAGCAGCTGAGTGTAGCTGAGAGGTGTCCCTGGGTATGGTGGGGAGGTTGGAGCAGCTGACGTCTGAGGTCCCTTCCAGCCTGAGCCATTCTAGGACTCTGTGATGATTTTGGTGGTGCCCAGGGGCAGGACAAGGGGCAATGGGTACAAACTGGAACCCAGGAGATGCCACCTGAAAATGGGGAGAAAGGGAGAAAGTTGCTTGGTGTGAGGGTGCTGGAGGCCTGGAGCAGGCTTCCCAGAGAGATTGTGGAGTCTCCTGGTGTGGAGAGCTTCCAAGCCCAGCTGGATGTGTTCCTGTGTGACCTGCCCTGGGTGACCCTGCTCTGGCAGGGGAGTTGGACTGGATGATCTCCAGAGGTCCCTTCCCTACTGCAGATTCCATTGCTGCATGAAAGAGATGAGGTTGAAGCTACAGATCTGACAGCTTTCTGTTCTCTCTTTATTTCTTTATTAATTACTGTTAATTGGTTAATAATGGGTAACTAATTTTACCTGTCAAGAGGTGGGGGTTGGTCTCTTCTCCCAAGGAGCAAGCAACAGGATAAAGGGTAGGGAGGCTCTGGACCAGGTTGCCCAGGGAGGCTGTGGATGCCCTCTCCCTGGAAGCGTTCAAGGTCAGGTTGGGCTGGTGGAAGGTGTCCCTGCCCACAGCAGGGGTCTGCAAGTAGAACTTGTGCTTCTCCATGGAGCTGCTTCCCAGCAGGTCCTCCCTTACCTGTCCTGGTGCATGGGGGTGTCCCTCCCTAGCTGCAGGGCTCTACACTTCTTGGTGCACCTCACTGAGTTCCCCTTTGTCCACCTCTCTGGTCTGGAGTGGCTGCTTCTGAGATGGTCTCCACCACTTCCAGCAACCCTTTTAGAAACACATTCCATAGAATCATAGAGACACAGAATGGGTTGGGTGGGAAGGGACTTCCAAAGGGCATCCAATCCAAGCCCCCTGCACTCAGCAGGGACATCCTCCACTGGATCAGGTTGCTCAGAGCCTTATCCATCCTCACCCATCTCTAGGGGTGGAGCCTCAGCCACCTCCCTGGGCAGCCTGTTCCAGTGTTCCAGCAGCCTGCTGGTGCAGAACTTTTTCCTTACTTCCAATCTCAATCTGCTCTGCTCTCATTTCAAACCATGCCCCTGGTCCTGTCTCTAGACACCCTCAGAAAAGTTAGAGAAACTTTTTGTAGCCACCTTCAGGTACTGGCAGGCTGTTATTAGGTCTCCCTGGAGCCTTCTCTTCTCCAGGCTGAACACCCCCAGCTCCCTCAGCCTGTCCCCCTAGCAGAGCTGCTCCAGCCCCCTGATCATTTTCATGACCCTCCTCTGGACATGCTCCATCAGCTCCATGTCCTTCCCACATCGAGGGCTCCAGAGCTGGGTGCAGCTCTCCAGTGCCCTTCCTTACAGCTTTAGCTGCAGAGGGGAAGTGCAATCTGGACAGCAGGTGAGCTGCCAGCTTTGGTTTCTCTGGCTCACTGCAGGACCTCTTGGCTAGGACATGAGGAACTCAGTCCTAGTTTGCTGTCATCCAGCCTGAGGCAGATGCTTCGTTAGCTGGAGCTGCCAGAATCTGTGCTGTGCTCTCCTCTGTCAGGCAGGAACAGACCAAGGGAGGAGGACAGACTTTGGAGAAGACTTATCTGTTCCTTTGGGTTTTAATTGGTCTTATCTCTTCCTTTGGGTTTTAATTGGTGTGGAGATAATGAGGGGATGAGTTATATCCTGGGTTGAACTGCAGCAGAACCACTTCTGGGCAGGACTCTCCCTTCCCAGCTCAGTCCCTGCTCACTGAGGCACTCTCTGCACTTCAGGGCAGGTTGGCACAGCCCAGGAGCTGCTGCTAGTAGAAAGAAGCTGCTGAGGAGAGCTCCTGCCAAGGGCTGGGCTGCAGAAAGGCTCTGCCTGATACCTGCTCCTGGGCACACTAAGAGCACTGCCACAGCTTGTGCCAAAGCAAAAGGTCCACCTCAGGGACCTGACTTGCAGTGGCCACCTGCCTGAGGTCAGTATTTTCCCAGCTCTGTCAGGACCACTTTTGTTTTTTTTTCTAAATGTGTGGAGTTAAGTCACAGAATCCCAACGCGGTGGAGGTTGGAAGGGACCTCTGGAGCTCCCCCAGCCTAACCCCTGCTCCAGCAGGGCACCCACAGCAGCTTGCCCAGCACCACAGTGCCCAGGGGGCCTTGGAAGCTCTCCATACAAGGAGACTCCACAACATCTCTGGGCAGCCTGCTCCAGGCCTCCAGCACCCTCACACCAAACAACTTTCTCCTCCTGCTCAGCTGCCACCTCCTGCCTTCCACTCTGTGCCCCTTGACCTGTCCCTGGGCACCACCTCAGTCAGCCAGATAAAGCACTTAAAATCCAGGAACTCACTGACAATTGGTAGAGTGAAGGACTTCAACTGCAGAGCAGCTGCTTGTGCCAAATAAGTGGTTGGAGGGAGCTCAGGCTCTGCAAAGCTGAGTCCCTGGAGGCACTTGGATGGTGTTGACGTCCACACTCAGAAGCAGGTCACACCTGCTTCTACCATCTTGCTCTTTGGCTGGGTCACAGAAGCACAGGATGGTGGTGGGAGTTGGAAGGTACCTCTGGAGATCATCCAGTCCAACCCCCCTGCTGAAGCAGGTTCAGAGGTCACTGGTGTTGAAGTTCCAGCTGCTAATGGGTCACCTGCATTCAGTGAGGAGGGGATTACTGTAGTGAAGGACAGACTCTGGGTGTCTGGAAAAGGTCTTCCCAGCTTCTCCATTGCATCAGGGATCAGAAATGAATATGTGGCCAAGGCAGGCTGTGTCATACCAGGCTCCATGGTCCAGGAAAAGTGGATGGTCATGGTCTAGTGTTTGGGAAGCAGTAGGGTGCTGCTGGGAGCTTGGAGCGTTCAGAGAAGTCCTCCCCTGGATTAAAGTCGGACAAGTTGTTGTGTTGGTTTTTTTTCTCCCTTTATTGACCAAAATGTGCCAGTAGCAGGGAAAGAGCAGAAGGAGTCTCATGGAATCCCAGCATGGTGTTGGAAGGGACCTCTGGAGATCTTCCAATTCCAAACCCTGCTGTGGGTACCCACAGCAGCTTGGCCAGCATCAGAAATTCAAGCTCCATCAGCATGGGGAGAGAATAGGTTGTGTTGGATTGAAGCAGATGCTTGGTGAAGGTTTTTCTTGCTGGAGTTTGCATCCCACCTAAACCAACAGGCTGGCTTCTTGAGACCTTGGGTGGGCTTGGTGGTAGAGGCACAAAGGGAGGCACTGGAGGGGAGGGAGGAGAAGACATGGGTTAGCTGATAAAGATGGGATAGGGGTGTGGCAGGGGCTGGGGTCAGCATGAATGACTGAGTGGTCTGAAAGCCACCACCTCAAACTTGGTTGTTTGGTAAAGCTCCAGCCTGAGCTATCTTTGTTTAGCCTGGAGAGAGAGAAGCTGAGGGGAGACCTTCTGGCTCTCTACAGCTCCCTGAAAGGAGGTAGATCCATGTGGGTGTTGGCCTCTTCTCCCAAGGGACAAACAGCAAGACAAGAGGAAATGGCCTCAAGTTGTCCCAGGGGCTGAGGTTGGGCATGAGGAACAATTTCTTCCCCTTGAGGGTTGTCAAGGCCTGGCCCAGGCTGCCCAGGGCAGTGGTGGAGTCTCCATCCCTGGAGGGAGCTTCAAAACCGTGGAGATGTGGTGCTGAGGGCCATGGTTTGGTGGTGCCTTGGCAGTGTTGGGTTAAAGGTTGGACTGGAGGAACCTCAAGATATTTTTTCAAGCAAAAAAATAATTCTCTGCTAGATGATCCTTTTCTTTCTCCACATCTAGCATAGAAAAGGTGACATGAGTGGAGAAAAAAAAAAAGAAGAAATCCAAGTTCAAGGAATGTTTTGAATGAGAAGTGAAAAAAGTCCCATTTGGCTAAACTTTCCACTCATTATCCAGCACAGATGGTTGCTGGCAAATGCTTTGCCTCCAAGACAGTGCCCACTTCTCTGCTAGCTGAGTTCCTCAGAGCTCTTTGAAGTTCAGAGCAGATTGCAGGGATCCAAGTGGAAGGTAAGAAGAGGCAAGGATCCTCTGAGATGTCTATTTCTGGAGTGCAAACTGTCAGCGAGTCAGCTCTGCAGAGTGGGAAAGAAATGGGACTGATCCCTCCAGCCTGGTAGGGTGGGGTGGGAAGGAACCTCTGGAGACCACCCAGCCCAACCCCTGCTCCAGCAGGGCACCCACAGCATCTTGGCCAGGGTCACAACAGCCAGCTGGGCTTGGAAGCTCTCCACACAAGGAGATTCCACAACCTCTCTGGGCAGCCTGCTCCAGGCCTCCAGCACCCTCACACCAAACAACTTTCTCCTCCTGCTCAGCTGCCACCTCCTGCCTTCCACTCTGTGCCTCTTCCCCCGTGGCCTGTCCCTGGGCACCACTCAGCCTGGCCCCAGCCTCTTGCCCCTCACAGCTCCTTCAGCTCTTGCTGAGCATTGCTCAGATGCCCTCTGGGGCTGCTCTTCTGCAGGCTGCACAGCCCCAGGGCTCAGCCTTTGCTCCTCACACAGCTGCTCCAACCCAACATGACCACACTGGGGGTTTGCTTCAGCAGGATGACTGCAGCTGAGTGGTCCCTGGGAACTTGCATGAAGACCTTTGGTCTGCTGGGGCTGGCTTTGAGCAGCACCTTCTTGCTGGCACTTGCTTCATGCTGAGTGAAGCTCCAAGGGTCTCAATTGCTGCAGAGTGAGTTCTGGGGTCTCCATGAATCCATCACCTGAGGTTTTGTTCTCTAGATTCCTGGTGGCTGTGGCAGAGGTGGCAAACCTGGCACTAAATCTGCTGCAGCCCTGAGTGCTGCTGTGGTGTGACCATGGTCTTGTAGGATGTTGCCAGTGATGGGCTGGGAGTTTGTCCTCTCCGTGGTGTGGTGAGTTAGAGAGTTTTGGAGCTCTGAGGGGCAGCTTGGCTTCAGGGATACTGGGGGAAAGAGGCTGATTTGAAGGACCTCCAGGGCCATGGTTTTCCAGAAGCTTGGAGAAGGAGGCTGCTTTGAAGGAGAAGCAAGATCTCTAGTCCCTGTTTTTGCAGAGGCTTGGAGAAGGAGGCTGCTTTGAAGGAGAAGCAGGACCTTACGGTCCTTGTGACCCTCTGTACTGTGCAGACAGAACGAGCAGAGCCTGGAGGAACAGTTTGAGGTCCCTGTGGCTACCCTTGGCATTATCTAGGAAGTTTAACTGCAGGCTCATTTTCCACCCTCTCCCTGGCTCCTCCCAGGTGTGGTGCTGTTGGTGGGCTCCAAACCCCTCTCTTCAGTTGCTTCTGCTGCCCCCAGTTCTTTGCTTGGCTCCACACATGGCTGGAGCTCTTAGCGATGGGAGCTCAGTTGTGGAGGAGAAAGAAATGTGTCAGCTGGGGGCTTTGGAACACTCTGTTTCTGCTTTGGGTCCCTTCTCCCTTTCTTCTTTCCTTCCCTTTTTTCCTCTTTTCCTGTCTTTTGAAGGAGAGGGAGGAATATAATTAAGGAGGCCGAGCAAGTGCTGGTAATTAAAAGCTTAGGATGTCAGACAAACTCGGCCAGCTCAATTCCTTGTTAGGGCTCAGTCCTGCAGTTGAAGGTTCTGGAATGACTCCTTCAGAGCAGCATTGTGGCCAGCACTGGGAAAGGTCTTCCTGATGGATTCACAGCTGGTTGCAGCAGGATGGAAGGGACTCTCCAAGGGCATCTTGGCCAAGCCCCCTGCAGGCAGCAGGGACACCTCCAACCAGAGCAGGCTGCACAGGGACACAGCAAGGCTGAGCTTCAATGTCTCCAGGGATGGAGCCTCAACCACCTCCCTGGGCAGCCTGTTCCAGTGTCTCCCTACCCTCACTGTGCAGAGCTTCCTCCTGATGTCCAACCTAACTCTGCCCTGCTCCAGTTCCAAACCACTGCCCCTCGGCCTGTCCCCACAGCCCCTTCTGAACAGTCCCTCCCCAGCCTGCTTGCAGGTCCCCTGCAGACATTGAGATGCAGCTCTGAGGTCTCCCTGGAGCCTTCTCCTCTCCAGCCTGAACAGCCCCAGCTCTCTGGCTTAGTGGGTATGGTGGTCTTGGGTTGATAGTTGGACTGGGTGATCCTGTAGGGCTTTTGCATCCTGGGTGCTTGTGTGATGATTTCTCAGGCTGTCTAAGGTGGATCTCATCATCACAACTCTCAGAACTGGGTGCTGCAGGAAGGACCACCAGGGAAAATCTGCAGATATATAATTCAGGGGGGTTAGAGTTTGGAAATGGATGCCACAACCTTCTCCTCCCTCCTCATGGAGATTTGTTCAACCCATAAGAAGATTAAAGCCTACCCCAGGAGGTCTAAAGGTGATATAAAGCATTAAGCTCTTCTTTCAGGGGTCTTGGTTCCTATTATCTCACCTTAGAATCATGGAATGGGTTGGGTTGGAAGGGACCTTCAAGTTCTTCCAGTTCCAAACCCCTTGCCATGGGCAAGGACACCTTCCACAAGCCCAGGTTGCTCAAGGCCTCATCCAACCTGACCTTGAACACCTCCAGGGTTCCATAGAAAGTGGACTCCAAGTCCTGGGCAGCCCAGTGCTATCTCATTGCTCTGAAAACACCAAAGCAGCAGCTTGCCACTGATGTGCAGATGACAGAGAGCTCTCAAGGAGACCGCAAGGACAGTTGCTTCTGAGCCTCTCTGGAAGTAAGCACAAAGCAGCATTGGCCACCTCCTTGTGCTGGCTGCTAACTGGGAGATGTGGAGATGGGAGCCAGCTGGTTGGAGGTGTGACAGCTGGGAGTCCAGCTTCTGGTTTCATGTAGCTCTTTGCTGATCAAGACTCTTAGAGCCTCTTTGTAAATTTTTTCTCTCCCTAGAGACTTCTGCCTTTTTTCCAACCCCCCCCCCCCCTTTTTTTTTTTTGCCTTCCTTCCCCTCCAAAAC
>VXBD01012330.1:0-14816 GCA_013399975.1 Indicator maculatus
AGTGCTGTGATGTCCTTCACACTGCTGTGATTTCCTTCACACTGCTGTGATTTCCTTCACAGTGCTGTGATGTGCTTCACACTGCTGTGATGTGCTTCACACTGCTGTGATGTGCTTCACAGTGCTGTGATGTGCTTCACACTGCTGTGATGTGCTTCACACTGCTGTGATGTGCTTCACACTGCTGTGATGTGCTTCACTCTGCTGTGATGTGCTTCAGAGTCCTGTGATGCGCTTCACAGTGCTGTGATGTGCTTCATTTCTTCCTGGTGCTTGGTAATCTGTAAAGCAAAGTGACCTGGGGTCATTGGGGTCATTGTGAGAAGCAGTCCAGGTTTCAAAGCTCCTCGGTGTGAGAGGAGGACAGATGAAACGTCTGAGTGAGGGTAAGGGACCTGCTGCTGTGGCTTTTGGATGGGGGGGTCTGGGGTGTTTGCCTGGGCGCCTGGCTTGGTTTGTTTCTAAAGCAGGAAACCAAACCTGGGCAACCTGGATTGAAATAATCAATAAAATGGAAAGAGTTAGATGGCAGGTGGCACTGAATGGGTGGCAATGTGGAGCTGCTGGGGACAGCAAGGCTCTGCAGAGGCAGCTGGCCAGGCTGCAGCTGGCACTGAATGGGTGGCAGTGTGGAGCTGCTGGGGGCAGCAAGGCTCTGCAGAGGCAGCTGGCCAGGCTGCAGCTGGCACTGAATGGGTGGCAGTGTGGAGCTGCTGGGGACAGCAAGGCTCTGCTGGCCGGGCTGCAGCCAGGAGCTGAGGGCAGTTGTGTGCTGGGTCCTGCACTTGGGGCACAACCACCCCAGGAAATGCTCCAGCCTAGGTGCAGAGGATTGGAAACTGCCCAGCAGAAAAGGACCTGGGGGTGCTGGGTGACAGATTAGGAACAATTCCTTTGGTGCAAGAGTGGTCAGGGATTGGCACAGGCTGCCAGGGAGGTGGTGGAGTCCCTAGCCATGGAGGGGTTCAGAACCCTGTGGCCATGGCACTTGGGGCCATGGTTTGGTGGCCATGGTGGTGCTGGGCTGATGGTTGGACTGGGTGTGCTCAGAAGGATTTTCCAAGCCAGGCTGGCAAAGTTGTCCTGGCAGGGCCTGGCCAGCTACACTGGGCTGGATGTCTGCTGTGAAATGAGCCTCACTCCAATCAGTGCCATGGAGCTGACTGCTCTGGGCATCCAGAATGGGTGAGGAGTATGGAGGTGAGCAGACACTTGGCCATGACTTGCAAAAGGCTTTCTGCAAACACTGGCACCAGCCAGGAGCAGTGAGGGGAGTGCCACCTGCACCAGCAGGGCCTTTCTCTCTCAGAAAGCCATTTTTAATCCTGTTCATCTTTGTGGGTCAGCTCTTGCCTCAAGGAGAAAGAAAGTTCATGAATAATTTAAAACTCACTGCTTTGGGTTCTTCTGGGAGCAATAGGAAGAGCCTCCAGGAGCAGCTAACAGCTGTGCCTTCAAACCCTGCACTGCTCCTGGTTTCTGCTTTCCCTCTCTGCTGGCCTTGGAATTTGGAATAAATCAGGACTAAAATCTCCTCATCAGATGCATCTGATGCAGGCAGAAATCCACCTGGTTTGTGGAGCTTAGGAGCTAAATCCTCCCCAAAGTGCCTTTGGCACAGGAAATCACCTTCTGATGGGCTGATCTAGGGCTGCTAACAGAACCCCCAGCACCTCTCTCCCTGCAGCCTTGCATGCATCAGAGAGGAAAATCCCTGCATTGAAAATGGGCAGCTGCTCCTCCTGGGTTGCTATAGAGTCCCTAATGCCTTGCAGGAGGTGAGAACCAGATCTGCTGATGTAATTCAGGAGGAATGCAGATGAGCACCACAAACTGCTGTCACTGGGAAGGGCTGATCTGATCTGATCTCATCTGATCTGACCTGACCTGCTCTGCTGGTGGAGTCTCCTTCCAGCTGGTTCAGGTGTAAAGCTCAGAGGGAATTTGCTGCTCAATGCACTTGGGGTTCAAGTGCAAGGCCCTAGCCTAAGCCCCAGCATGAGTGTAAACTCCTTCTGGATGCCTCTGATATTGCTGCTGCTCCACAGATCCCTGCCACCTCATAACAACATCACTGTGAGTGCTGAGGAGCTTCTGCTGGATGAGAGCAGCTGGGCAGCCTGAATGGCTCTGAGGCTGGGATCTGACCTTGGCCATGGTCAGGTTCAGTCCTCAGGTGGTTTTCTTAATGCAGAAGGAGAAATGAAGCAGGCCAGAAGATAATGCAGGTCCCCCCCAGGCTTTGATTTCTCTGTGTTTTGCAGATTAGTTCCAGATTTTATCAGCTGCTGGCAAGAAGCTTTCATTCTGGAATTACACAGCAGAGGTTCTCCAGGGAAGGGGAAGGATCCCACACTCTTTTATCTCTGGATCTGCTGCTTTTGTTGTCTGGACCTAAGTGTAGCTTGGAGAGACTTCAGCACTCAGAACCATCACCAAAGGTGAACTCCTGAGGCCACACCTTGAGTGCTAGGTTCAGTTTTGGGCCTCTCACTCCAAGAAGGGCACTGAGGGGCTGGAGCAGGTCCAGAGAAGGGCAAGGAAGGTGTAGGATCCCTGCAGCTGTTGGCAGGCAGCTCTAAGCTGTAGGGTGTCGTAGTCTCAGCTCTAAAGCACACCCCTGGCATGTCTGGTAAGTGCATCCCCAGCACCTGGCACTGCACCAGCAGGCTCTTACAGCCACGGGCTGGGGCTGAAGGTTTGCAGCTAAGCTGGCAGTCAGCCCTGCTGCTGGCGCCACACCCTTGCTGCTGTATGCCAGCATAGAGGCTGGAAGCAGTGAGGTTTGGTGGAGCCTGGGGAGGAGCAGGGTTGTGTTTGTGTGGCTGTGCCGAGCCCCAGGGCATTGAGACAGTCAGAAATGTACTCAGGTACTGAGAGGAATCTTGTCTGAGAGGTCTCCTGGTCATGGGGGTGTTGGGCACAGGGCTGGGCTCAAAGGGGACCCTCATGAAGCTCGAGGAGGACAAGTGCAGAGTCCTGCACCTGGGGGGGAACAACCCCAGGCACCAGGACAGACCAGGGGTGGTCCTGCTGGAAAGCAGCTCCTTGGAGAGGGACTTTTTGATAATTGTGTTTTGGCATTCAGATGGAATCTGAGGGAAGAGCAGAGGAGGCCAAGCTGCAGAAACAACAGAAATCTCTGAGTGTTACTAATGAATTGATTTGAAATAGTCACCAGTGGAGTGCTTGCCAGGGGAAGCTTCACTATCTGTTTAGCCAAAGGGTGTTGCTGGCTCCCTTTCCCTCTTCCTCCTTTCTGTCTTTTTCTCCTTGAGGGGGAAGTGCAGTTCAAGCAAGTGGCTGGGTTTAAATCTGGGCTTGTTTTGGCCTCCAAGTAATTTCTGTCCTCGATGAGGCATTTTCACACAGCCTTGCAAACAACTGCAGTGGCAGAGTTCAATTAAATCCTCTTGTCTCTCAGGTAATTGGATGAGGAGCTGAGATGGTGCAAAGCCCTGGGCTGTGATGTTGTGCTAGGGAAGAAGTCTATTGATCTGTACCTCACCTTTCTCCTCAATTAGATGACTTCTCTCCTGCTGTCTTAACTATTTGTGACTGTTCTTCACAGACCATCCAGTGTTCATGCACACAGGTCCAGCATTTGTCCTCTGCTTCCTGCTTTCAGGCTTGGGCTGTTTGCTCTTAGGTGCCAGAAAGAACATTTCAGATATGTTCAAGTGTGAGCCAAACATAGAATCAGAACTGTCAGGGTTGGAAGGGACCTCAAAGCTCATCCAGTTCCAACCCCCTGCCATGGGCAGGGACACCTCACACTACAGCAGGTTGCTCACAGCCACATCCAGCCTGGCCTTAAAAACCTCCAGGGCTGAGGCTTCCACCACCCCCCTGGGCAACCTGTGCCAGTCTCTCACCACCCTCATCTGGGGCATGCTGCTGCCCAGAGAGACCCTGACAGGCTGGCAGGAAAGCTCATCAAAGGCAATTTCACAGAACCATGGAGTCACTGAGGTTCGGAAAGACCCTCAAGATCATCCAGTCCCACAGCAACCAGCTCCCAGCACCACTGAACTGTACCCTGAAGCACCACATCTACAGTTTCTTGAACCCCTCCAGGGATGGGGACTCCACCACCTCCCTGGGCAGCCTGTTCCAACCCCTGACCACCCCTGCAGCAAAGGAATTGTTCCTGCTGTCCAGTCTTAGGGAGCTGCACAGAGTCCTGTGCCTGGGGAGAAGCAGCCCCATGCAGCAGTCAGTGCTGGGGACTGGCCAGCTGCAGGGCAGGTTTGCAGAAGGGGGGCTGGTGGTCATCCAGAGGAACATAAACCAAGAACACTTTTTTTGCCTGGGCTGAGAAGAGAAAGGTTGAGAAGGCTCTTGTTGAAATGTCTGAGCATCTGAGAGTTTGAGGAGTGCAGGGGGACAGGACCAGGGGCAGTGGGGGCAAAGTGAAACACCTGAGGGTGTTGCATGTTTCACTGTGAGGGTAACTGGAGCTGCCCAGGGGAGCTGTGGAGGCTTCTTCCTGTCAAAAGCTGTCTGGACATGGTCTTGGGCAACTGGCTCCAGAATGGGGGATGGGAGCTAGGTGATCTTTAAGGTTCCTTCCAACCCAAACCATTCCATGGATCTATGACTACTGTGCTTGAACAGGGAGGGTTAGACCAGATGATCCCAGGGGTCCCTGCTGCCCTCAGCCATTCTGTGATGAGCTGATTCTGGCTTCTCAGCAATTCCTGCCAAGGGGGCTGATACAGAATTCCTGGGAGAAAAAGACTTGATATTGAGATTCTCCCTGGTGGTGGAGTCCCCACTCCTGGAGGTGTTCAGAAACCTGTGGCCACAGCACTTGGGGCCAGGGTTTGGTGGCCATGGTGGTGCTGGGCTGATGGTTGGACTGGAGGGTCTCTGAGGGCTTTCCTAGCCCAAGCAGGGCTGTGATTATACCAAACAAGGAAAGGCCTTCAGTGAATAGGAAATGACATGGAAGAGGTTGACTGCAGCTGGGTTTGAAGAAGTTGCAGTAGCCCCCAGTGGGATATTCACAGAGGGTTTGCTCTGTTTGCATTTGCATTCCTTGATGCCTTGATGGTAACTGCAGTGGAAGGCTTCCAAAGGATTAATTGCCTGGGTTTGCACAAGGTCTTTATTTATCATCATTAACAGCCCTGTTTGAAAAGAGGCTTTTTTTCATGGTGTAATGTATCATTTACTGAAATTCTCTCCCTGGCAGCCTGACAAAAGGACTATATTGGATGTTCTGCTGTCTAATTACATGCCTTGATTTTAGCAATCATTCCCAATTTGTTGGTCTCAAGACACAGGGAGGTAGGAGAGGAGAATATTGTTAGATCAAATCTTACAGCTCTTCCCTCCAGAGCTGGCTCTGAGATAAACTAAAACTATGTCAAAAAAAAAAAAAGGAAAAAAAAATCAAGCTTGTCCTGGAAATAATGAAATCATTGGAGAGAGTCAGTGGAATGTCCAGAGTGGGAGGAAATGACTGCAGAAAGGAACACACCACAGAAGGTTTGATTCCAGCAGCAACAGAGCAGGGACAAAGTCTCATCCCTTCCAAACTGCTGTTGAGGGCAATGGAACTGGTCCAAGGGAGGTTTATGGAGACCTCAGGGGCGAAAGACCTTAGAGCAGCCTCCCAGTACCTTAAAAAGGACTACAAGAAAGCTGGGGAGGGACTTCTGACAGGGACTGGGAGTGACAGGTGCAGTGGATTGAAGCTTGAGGAGGGGAGATTCAGACTGGAGATTAGGAAGAAATTCTTTGCAGTGAGGGTGGGGAGACACTGGCACAGGTTGCCCAGGGAGGCTGTGGATGCCTTCTCCCTGGAGGTGTCCAAGGCCAGGCTGGATGAGGCCCTGAGCAGCCTGGGCTGGTGGGAGGTGTCCCTGCCCATGGCAGGGGGTTGGAGCTGGATGGTCTTTGAGGTCCCTTCCGACCCAAGCCCTTCTGTGACTCTCTCAATGTCATCCGTTCCAAAGTGGTACTGAGGGCAGCTAAGTGGTTAAAAGCAGATCTTTACCTTGAGAGTGTTTTGCAAAGTGTGTTTCTTGCTGGTTTTCTAAATGTCAGGAGCAGTAAAACTCTTTGCAGCCCCAAGTCTTTCAGCCTGGTACAGAGCTGCTGCTCCCCCGCAGGGCACTGTGAGCAGGACTGCTCTGAGTGCAGGGGAGCTGAGCTGTGCTGAGCCCAGCTCACCAACCATCACTCAGCCTTTGCCCAACCTCTCCCTGGCCAGGCTCTGACATTTTCCAGGTTTGAAATCATTCCTTATAGATGGTGGCAACCATCACCCCCAGCCCTTGTCCCAAGTCCCTCCCCAGCTCTCCTGCAGCCCCTTCAGGTACTGGAAGGCAGTTCTGAGGTTTCCCTGGAGCCTTCTCTTCTCCAGGCTGAACAGCCCCAACTCTCCCAGCCTGTCCCCACAGGAGAGGTTCTCCAGGCTCTCATCAGCTCTGGGACACTTCCAACATCTGCTTTTTTCCTTATCCTATTGGGAGTTTTCTTTTCCTCAGATTGGATCCAGTCCACTCAGTGAAACTCCTGTGAATAATTAAACTGCACTAAATCAATCTCCCTTCCTCTAATGCCTTGAGGCCAGGGATATTAGGAAAGAAAATCTGCTGTTCTTGAAACACTTTGTTATTCCTGATTGACTTTGTACTTAGAGATGAGTTAAGCTTCAACTTTAGTTTGCAAGTGAGAAAATCCCCGTGACTTCAGCTGGTAGCAGCACTGTTGGGAGGTTAATAGAACAGGATTGCCACAGCCGCTCTTTCAGTCATGAGAGGGATTTTGTCTCTCTCTTTTGTTTTCTTAAGTCAGCCTCAGGTAAGGATCCTCTGCAGCTCTGCATCTTGTGCTTAGTTAAGTTTTGTTGCAAGAAAAAATAAAATTAAAAACAAACCAACCCAAAATTGGATCTTATAGTCAAAATGTGACCTTAGAGCAGCCCTCCAGGACCTGAAGGGGGCTGCAGGAGAGCTGGGGAGGGACCTTTGCAAAGGGCTGGGAGTACCAGGATGAGGGAAATGGCTTTAGGCTGGGAGAGGGCAGATTCAGGTTGGAGATGAGGAAGAAATTCCTTACAGTGAGGGTGGGGAGACACTGGCACAGGTTCCCAGGGAAGCTGTGGATGTCCTCTCTCTGGAGGTGTCCAAGGCCAGGCTGGATGAGGCCCTGAGCAGACTGGGCTGGTGGGAGGCGTCCCTGCCCATGGCAGGGGGCTGGTACTGGATGAGCTTACAGGTCCCTTCCATCCCAACCTATCCTGTGACTCTGAGGCTTTTGCTCCTTCTAGGCATGTACTGGAACAGCCTTTCTCTGAAGGAGTTGGTAGAAAATCCTCCTGTCTGAGTGCCAGCCAAGAACATCTCCTCTGTACACTGCTGCATGATTCAGACCTGTTCTAGGCTCATTTTTCCTTCCATTTATTCCATTGCACTTGGCGGAAGAAAGTTATCTGTTAGCCAGGACTTGCTGGAGCCTTGGAGCATCCTTGTCTGGGAAGGGAGAGGGCAGGGAGGAAGGCAAGGTGGGGATGAATGCAGCAAGGAGCCTGAACTGTGCTGCTCCCACTGCCTGCACTCAGCACCAGCTGCAGCACCAATCCCAGTGGCACAGAGCCTGCAGAGGAGTTGTCCTGGGCTGTGGCCCCTGCTGTGGGGCAGTGACATTCATTGTGCTGCTGCTGTCATCACATCCCAGGAGAATGCCAAATGTCTGTGAGCAGTGCCCTAAGCCAAAGGAATCTCTGCTTTTGCTGCCTGTTCCATGCTGCTTGCTGTCTGTTTCTGCCTCTTCACAGAGGGCTGCTCACTCATCTTTGCTGGGCATCCACCTCCCTGAGACACTTTCTGCCTTTTTTTTCTAGTTCTGACCTTTCCTTCTCTGGTATCCTCCAGTTCTTCACCATGTCTAGTGCTAAAATTGTGCTTCTTCCTCTGCTTTTGCAGTGTCTTCACTGCTCCCCTGCTGCCTCGGTCACTGCTTTCCTGCCAGTGACACTCTCAGTCCTGATTCCACTTTGTCTCTTTCCCTCCTCCAAGAGCCTGTGCAGCAGCTCATCGCTGGCACTGCTGTAATTATTCCCACAGGAGCAGCCTCTCCTCTGTGGTTTCCTGAAGCAGCACTGTAGGAAGCAGGGTCACATCCTTCTCCTTCTCAGGACTGAAATAGAACTTCAGTTTTGAGCTCTTTTGACCAATACAACAAATAAATGGCCAGACCCAATGACCTCAGAGGTCCTTTCCAGCCAAAACCATTCTGTGATTCTGCACAGCCTGAGCTCTCTGTCACTTCACCACAGATTCTCCTCCTGCATGCAGGCCATGGGCAGTGACTTCAGGAGAGAATCAGCAGAGCCAGGCTCTGTCTGGTTTGGAGGAAAGGATGAAAGTGGTGATTCCTTCCAGGACTGAGGCCATGCAGATCCCTCAGCCAGCTCCTAGCTGCACTTCCTGCTGCCAAGGCTCCTTCTGTTGCCCTCCCCTCACACCTCACTCTGCTTTGCTCCTTCTGGACAGCAAACACTCTGCAGGCTGGGGCTCAGCGGTGCTACCTCTTCCTCCCCGTCTACCTCTCTACCTTCTAGCTATGGCTTCCCATCCATCTGCCACTCCACAAGGTCACTCCTGCTGCCTTACCGACCTTGCTCTCCTGAAGAGCTCCTTCTCATCCCTTTTATTACACATCCATTCCCCCTAACTGCCTCTTCTTTCACCTCCATCTTTCAAGCTACAGATCTGCTGTGTGGTGTCAGCAAATGGCTCTAATTTGTCCCTTTCTGGGACACATTCTAATCCCATTTACTAATTCAACCTTCATGGGCAGTTGCCTGCAAGTCTCACACATTTCATCTTGCTGTCCCTGCCACTTCACAGCTTCACAAACTGCATTAGGCTGGAAGGGACCCTCCAAGGTCCCCTTGCCCAACCCCCTGCAGGCAGCAGGGACACCTCCAGCTAGAGCAGGCTGCCCAGGGACACATCCAGGCTGATCCTGAATGTCTGCAGGGATGGAGCCTCAACCCCCTCCGTGGGCAGCCTGTTCCAGTGTCTCCTCACTCTCACTGTGCAGAACTCCCTCCTGATGTCCAACCTAACTCTGCCCTGCTCCAGTTCCAAACCACTGCCCCTGGTCCTATCCCCACAGCCCCTCCTGAGCAGTCCCTCCCCAGCCTGCCTGTAGCTCCCCTGCAGACATTGAAATGCAGCTCTGAGGTCTCCCTGAACTCTCTCAGACTGTCCTTGCAGCAGAGGTTCTGCAGCCCTCTGATCATCTTGGTGGCCTCCTCTGGACCCTCTCCAGCAGGTCCATGTCTCTGCTGTGTTGGGGTCCCATAACTGGTGAGGTGAGGTCTCCCCAGAGAGGGGCAGGATCCCCCCTCTCCATCTCTGGCAGCCTTTGGCTGCCATTGGCCTTCTGGGCTGCCAGTGCCCATTGCTGGCTCCTGTCCAGCTTCTCCCCCACTAGCACCCCCAGGTCCTTCTCTGCAGGGCTGCTCTCAGTCTCATCACCCCCAGCCTTGCTTGCACTTTGCAAGACAGGGCTTCAGGAAGTGTTTTGGACTGAGGTGTTGCAAAGGGGTGAGAAAGAACCCTGGGGCAAAGCAGTCAGCAGGAGCCAGTGCTCCTCTCCCTGTCTTGCTCAGTTCTTTTCCTCCTTGCATGTGACAGTGAAGCACAACAACAACACAAAGCCGGGTATTAGCAGTCTGTCCTTTCCCTTCCACAGGAGCTTTGATGCCAAGGTAATTACAACTTCATTTATTTTAAGACATGTAGTTGGGAGAAAAATATACAACTTGTTATGATGTGTGGGAGAAGGGAGCAGGGAGCCTGCCCACAATTTACATGCTCCAGGACACTGTCCCCATTTATTTTCTCTTGTAATTAGGTGATAAATTTCAAGAGGGAAGGTTGGTTGACATAAATCTCCCCAGGATCCAGCACCAGGGGCTGTGTTGGAATGTCTGCCACAGAAGGAATGAGGCTTGAGGATTTATTTATACTGATTGCCTTCCATTTGTCTCTCAGCATTTCCCTAGCACAGCCCAGCCACACACTCGGTAATGTGGAATGAATTCCTTCCCTGTCCTTACTCCTTGCATGCTCTAAATTAGCAGGTGATCCATGGACACCTTGCTGTAGGTGACTGCCTGCTGGGAAGCAGCTCCATGGAGAAACATCTTGGGGTCCTGTTGGGCAGCAAGTCCTGCATGGCACAGCACTGTGCCCTTGGGGCTAAGGGCATCCTGGGGGGCAGCAAGAAAAGTGTGGCCAGCAGGGCTAGGGAGGCTCTCCTGCCCCTCTGCTCTGCTCTGCTGAGACCATAGCTGCAATGCTGTGTCCAGTTCTGGGCTCCCCAGGACAAGGGGAGGAGGGATCTGTTGGAGAGAGTCCAGTGGAGGCTGTGAGGATGATGAAGGGGCTGGAACATCTCTGTTGTGGAGAGAGACTGAGAGCCCTGGGGCTGCTTAGCCTGGAGAGAAGGCTGAGAGGGATCTGAGCAATGGATCTGCAGGGGGCTAGAGGAAAGCTGGGGAGAGACTTTTGAGGGTGACAGGGAGTGACAGGACTAGGGGAATGGAGCAAAACAGAAGTGGGGAGACTCAGAGTGGATGTTAGGAAGAAATTCTTCCCCATGAGGGTGGTGAGACACTGGCACAGGTTGCCCAGGGAGGTGGTGGAAGCCTCATCCCTGGAGGTTTTTGCAGCCAGGCTGGAGGTGGCTGTGAGCAACCTGCTCTGGTGTGAGGTGTCCCTGCCCAGGGGTCCCTTCCAACCCTGACAAGTCTCTGATTCTAATATCTATCAATATCTGAGGGGTGGGTGTCAAGAAGCAGGTGCTGGGCTCTGCTGGGTGGTGCCCAGAGACAGGTACAAGCTGGAACCCAGGAGGTTCCACTTCATCCTGAGGAGAAACTTCTTTGGTGGTGCCACTCTACCTCTGGCAATGGGCACTGGCAGCCCAGAGGGTCAATGGCAGCCCAAAGGCTTCTGGGCTGCCAGTGCCCATTGCTGGCTCCTGTCCAGCTTCTCCCCCACCAAGCTCCTTTGCAAACTTTGCCCAGCACCAATGCAGTTTGATCTTTGTTATCAGAGACATCATCATTCCTTCAGGGGGTGGAGAAACTGCAGCAGCTCTTTGACAACTTCATCAGAAGGAAAGGTCTCAGGAGCCTGAAAACCTCCATCCAGTGTGGCTGTGATGGAATAAATTAACATCTGATTTATTTTTTTTTCCCCCAGCTCTTTGATGTCCTGGCAGTATTTTAGTTAAGTATGGGGGGGGGGAACCCACCAAAAACCTTAAATATTACAAAATGAGAAGAAATCTAAATTCTCTAGAACAGGACCTAAAAAAATGTAGGTGCAGCAATTAGCCCAAGAAGATTGATGTCCTTCTGCCAAGGTCATTCCCACATTCCCTGGGTAGGAACAGGAGATTAGTGACAAAAAACTCCTTCTGAAGCAGCCTTTGGGCCACAGGAAGGATGGCAGTCAGTGACCTCCTGCTGCTGAACCTGGGATCACAGAACCACACAAGGGTAGGGCTTGGAAGGCACCTCCAGAGATCACTGAGTCCAGGCTGGCTGTCCAGGCAGGGTCACCTGCAGAGCTGACACAGGAAAGCAGCCAGCAGTGCTCCCTGGCAGCCCAACCCCAGCTGAGTGCTGAGCTGCAGCCAGAGCAGGGAGAGGAGCAGCACAGGGAGGGGATCCTGCCCTCTGCTCTGACCCCACCTGCAGCACTGCCTCCAGCTCTGGGGCCACCAGCACAAGGAGCACCTGGAGCTGCTGGAGATGCTCCAGAGGAGGCCATGAAGGTGATCAGAGGGCTGGAGAACCTCTGCTGTGGGGACAGGCTGAGAGAGTTGAAGCTGTTCAACCTGGAGGAGAGAGCGATCCAGGGAGACCTCAGAGCAGCCTTCCAGTACCTGAAGGGACTTCAGGAGGGCTGGGGAGGGACTTTGGACAAGGGCTTGGAGTAATAGGATGAGGACAATGGCTTTGAGCTGGGAGAGGGGAGACTGAGACTGGAGGTGAGGCTGGGCAGACACTGGCACAGGTTGCCCAGGGAGGCTGTGGCTGTCCCCTCCCTGGAGGTGTTCAAGGCCAGGCTGGATGAGGCCCTGAGCAGTCTGGGCTGGTGGGAGGTGTCCCTGCCCATGGCAGGGGGTTGGAGGTGGATGAGTTTTAAGATCTCTTCCAACATGCAGGGACATGCAGAGACATGCAGAGGCATGCAGGGACATGCAGAGGCATGTAGAGTCATGCAGAGGCATGCAGGGGCATCCAGGGACCTGAAGCATTCCTGCTGTTGCTGTCTGGCTTTTGCTGCTTTGCTGTTTTCTTCTCAAACAGTGAAACTGTAGTGACCCAGCCCTGCCTTCAGGGCCTTTGGGGTGCTTGGAGGTGCCCTGGGAAGGAAGCACCTTAAGAGTTTGCAGCCGGGATGCAAGAGCCATGCTTACAGCAGGGCAGAGCAATGCCACTCTGCACAGGAAGGTTGGCAGTCAGGAGTTGGTCTTCAGGTGCTGTGGGCACAGTTTAGTTCCTGGATAGCCATCAGAACACTGGGCAGTGAAGAGGGAGGCAGCAGCAGTGCCAGTGAGGCCATGCTCTGGGCAGAGAGGCTGGGGAGTTGATTTTGGTTCTGTTTTGCTTGTAAGTGCAGCTGGGGGAGCCAGGAAGAGGTGGAGATCACAAAGCTGATGGGCAGCAGGGGCTTGGCAGCACAGATGGCTGAGGTCTGCTGAAGACAAAGAGCACTCTGGCCATGGACACACAGCACACCTGAGAGGAGCTGGCACTGGTGCTGTTGCCAGGCAACCCCATGCCCATGCAAGCCCTCCACTTCCCAGGGGCTTCCTGTGCATGGGGAGAGCAGAGGTGGGCAGGGCAGACCCCAGGCTTCCCCTGCACTGCAGACTAAGGTCCCCAGAAAAGCCCACCCCGGGTGCACTGCTGTGGTCTGGTGGTTTTCCTGCATGGAAGATCCTCATTCCTGTTTGCAGGAATCTTGCCCAGAAAGCAAAGGAAAAAGGCACAGCCCCTCCCTGCTGCCTTTAGAAGAGTGCTGCTGCTTCCCTGAGGGAATGCTGCCGGTAGCTGGACAGCTGAGGCAGTGCCAGGGCAGGGATGAAATCCTGCTCCATCTCCCTCAGTTCCAGCAGGAGCACTAAAGGATTCTGCTCCATCACCATCTGCTCTGCATGCAGCCAGAGCCCTTGAGCAGCCTGGGCTGGTGGGAGGTGTCCCTGCCCATGGCAGGGGGTTGGCACTGGACCCCTCCCACCCAACCCATCCCCTGATCAGCTCACTCTGGGATAGCTTTTGTGACAGGGAGAAAAGGACATTGGAGCCAGGCTGGGTGAGGCCTTGAGCAGCCTGGGCTGCTGGGGGGTGTCTGGATGAGCTCTAAGACCCCTTCCAACCCAAACCATTCTTTAACTCTGTGAAACAGTTGCTGGCTGTGATCCCCAGAGCTGCTGCACCCCCACAGGAGGCCCTGGAGCAGGAAGGAAAACAGTTTGCAGAAGCTGCTGCTCTGCACAGATTTGTGCTCCAGCTGTGTCTGTAAGTATCAGAAATGGCTGCCAGGGGCTGAGGTCTGCCTGAGACCACCACTCAGGCAGGCAGGGACTGGACTGCATCTGCCCAGTGGTAGCCAGCTGGATTTATCCTGTTCCATGTGCTGAAAAGCAAGGAGCCCAAAGGTGAAGGTTGTCTGCAGCTGATGCCTTTTCCAGGGGCTGGGTGACACAGCTGGAAACCCACAGGAGGAATGCTGGACAGCTAATGAGGGGCTGGATTGGCACCTCTGGGGCAGGAGGCTCAGACACCACATCCAAGCTGGGGGAAGGCAGAGGGGCTGGGATGGTGCAGTGCAGGGGCTCAGCAGGGCTCTGGTGTGCAGAGCAGGCTGCTGGGACCGAGCACGGCTCCCTTCACTCTGCTCTTTAGGCTGCACAGGGGTCAAGAGAGGGCCAGGGAGGTTCTCCTCCTGCTCTGCTCTGCTCTGCCCTGCTGAGACCACCCCTGGGGTGCTGTGTCCAGTTTGGGGCTCCCCAGCTCAAAGGGGCAGGGATCTGCTGGGCAGAGTCCGAGGGAAGTGACAAGGCTCTGGGCTTTGACAGCCTGTTCCAAGCTGTTCTGCTGAGGGAACCCTGCTGGAGCACCTTCCCCTGCCATGTGCTAGGAGCTGCAGTTGGGCTGGGACACCTTTGGGCTGGTCTGGTAAAATCTGGTGCATGGATTCCATGGTGAACTTCAGCTGAATTCACTTTCTCCTAACATCTGCTGGCAACAAAGCAAGGAGGAGCTGACAAATGATGGCAGCTTTGCAATTCCATGAGGGAGCACCAAGGGGGTTCAAAGTGAAGCAAAGTTAGGGAAGAGCATCCATCTATCCCTAACATGTTTGGACAGGGAGATCTAGAGCATGAAGAATGTGTAGGCTCCTCAGAGTGAGGAGTGGCTGGCACAGCAGGGAAGGGAAAAGAAGCCAAAGAAAGCTTTAGAAGCTTTTTGTGGCCATTTAGCTCAAGCCCTGATAATCTGGATTCAGCAGGCTTCATTTTCAGAGGAAAGCTGAAAGTGGATAGAAGAGAAAACCAAAAAGGAAATTTAAGAAGACAAAAAAAAAAACCCAACCCAACATTGTGAGACCCCCAGCTGAGCCTGGCTCATGGCAAGGAGCCAAAGGCACCTGTGGGCTGCCAGCCAGCTCAGAGCCTGATAGCTCTTAGGACAGCTGCTGAAAAGGCTTTGGGATCAGGGGGGTCTGTGGGATCAGGGGGGGTGTGGGATCAGGGAGGGTCTGTGGGAT